>JAWPHD010004526.1:5000-65000 GCA_037043455.1 Cyrtodaria siliqua | reverse complement strand
CTCACTCACTCACTCACACCCTCACTCATTCACTCACTCACTCACTCACTCATTCACTCACCATCTCATTCACTCACCATCCCATTCACTCACTCACTCACTCACTTACCAAAATAGTGGGGGTTGCCAAAACAGCGTCTGCCTCCCCATCCAACCCCAAACCCGTCGACTACAACTCCCCACTATCCCATCACCACCACCCCTACCACCACTCTCCCCTTCCCCCGTGTTTCTCTGCCATTGCTTACATTTATTTTTACATAAAAATAAAAAGCAAGATATGTTACAATGTTTGAATATATCATTATCAAAATATATCACCGATATGAGTGATTTGCATTGTTAACATATTTTATTGAAGGTATTAACTTAGATCTATATTCGTCTTTATGATCTTAATCTTTATGACATGTGTGTTTTTCATATTTATATCTTATCATTACATTTTTTTCAAGATGAATTGCTATGATATCCGAATGAAATAATGTATATGTTGTACACGTCACCGGGTGATATTACTTCAATCGTTCGGAATAGTTGTGTTAATAATATACCGGCACTGCTATGAGCTCGTTCACGGCCATATTTCACTATTGTATTTCCCATAGGCCTCCGTTACAGCCTTTTGGCCTATATCGGAACGGATGATAAAACGTAACTTTTTTTTAAAGAACTATCTTCGAGACACTCAAAAATGACCGGCAAATTGGGGGAAATGTGATGCTTTTAGCCTCTAATATTTCACTGAAGGTGGGTACCCCCAGAATGGCAGTAAAGAAATTTACTTTTTGCAAATTTACTCTTGTATGTAATTAGTGTATCCATATAAATGCAAATTTCAGTCAAAATATCCTAAATCAACCTGTTTTATGATGGAAATATAATATGTTGATATTTTATGGGGATTTGTTATGATTTGGGTAATTTAATCCAATCAGAATCTTCCTTACAATCTGACTATATGCCCTAATAGATCCTATACTTTTTTTAACCAATCATAAGCCCCAAATCAATAGTGGTATGTGACCTATCAAGGAATTTATCACGACGCTGTCTATGTGTAGCAGTGGAATAATCTGTTTCATAAATAAGCAGTCATTTTTATTTTAGCATCCAGGTTTTTTTAAAGGACACATGGTAATATTTTGGTATTTATCAAGCTCTGAAAGTAGCGACTCGATTTATTTATCCAGTATCATTTTGACTTTAAACCTGCTTGCATTTAATTAAAATTTTGAGTCTTCATTTTCAGTTTTATTCTACAGTAGGTTTAAATACTATTAGTGCAATACAATCAACAGGTATTAATAAACAAAAAACATTTGATTTACGCTATTCTTATAATTAATATTAATGACTGAATAAATGCAAATTATGTAGAAAAACTAACGGGACGTCGTGAGTTCTAAACAAATCAAGAGTGCCGTGTGTCCCTTTAAAGTGGCCTACATATAGGTATATATGTTAAATGTTCCATCTGAAGATAATTATAATAATGATAGAGTTAGATTACAAGCACGAGCGGAAAACGTTTTCTGTGCCAGCATATCGCCATTAAGAGTGCTTGTTGTTGTTGTTTTATTGCTTTTTTTGTTGTTGTTTATTTATTTACTTACTAACTTACTTACTTACTTACTTACTTACTTACTTACTGACTTACTTACTTATCGACCGACCGACCGACCGAGACCGACCGACCGACCGACCGACTGAACTACCTACCTACCTACCTACCTACCTACCTACCTACTTACTTACTTACTACCTACCTACCTACCTACCTACCTACCTACCTACCTACCTACCTACCTGCTTCCCTACTTACTTACTTACTTACTTACTTACTTACTTACTTTACATCGGTATCAAGTATTTGAAAATGAATAGGTTATATTACGCATTGTCTGACGATCATAATTTAAAACATATATCACTTATTCAAATGCGTGATATCACTCTAAGTATACTACAGGAAAAAAGAAACGCAACCCGATAATGTCCGCTATATATTGTTTGTATACTATTGTTAATCCAATGGTACATGGCTACATAATACCATGGCTACATAATACCCTTCTATGGTGGCTGATTTGTGCCATGTCGTCTTGGCGGTCTAATACACGGCAAGACGACAAATTTTACGCGACAACTCGACAAACAGAGGGCGCCAACACGACAGATTTAGGTATTTGTCGTGCAGTTGTGTTGTCGTGTCGACGAGGCGAAGACACGACAACACGACAAATAAAAGGCGCCAACACGACATGTTCAACACGACGTATAAACAAATCAACCACCATACATTTCCTTTCAGAAAAAAATACTAAAAACAATATGTAACAAACCAAGTTTTATCTCTTCAAAGTTTCATTATTGATAGAATACGCGTTTGTCTCAAACAGGTGATCAAATTTAGGACGTAACGTTTAGCAATCTCTTCACATTAAATACAGTACTGAAATGGCTCAAATTTTCAAAGTGGAACCTCAACATTTATGAAGTTCGTGTTACAAAGTGAACTGTCATTAAAAAGTCTACTACAGCCCAGTTGTGTCCTTTCTCTAACTATCTACAACCCTTGTTTAACAAAAAATCTTGGGATGTCTTTGGAATAATACATGGAATTTATTGCGCAGTCAATCAATTATATAGAGGAAATTCTAGAGTTGCGTTTCTTTTTTCCTTTAGTATAACACAAAACAGCAACCTGTCACATCGAGGGTTCAATAAAACACTGTTGTAACTGCATATAAATAAAGTAGAAGATACAACAATGTTACACTGAACCCTCGATATGTCAAAGAAGCATACCTGACTCTGGTCGTCCACCTGACAACCCGTCGTCTGATAATTCATGATCCCGCCTTCGATCAGTCCGGTCCTTAAAATGACTTGCTCTTGGCCGCGACGGCATCGTCCAATGGTTGCCGTCCACGATAACAACTTCTTTGACCAATGGTTCCACAGAGTAAATCGATTCCAGACCATCTGACTGGTTCACGTAAGGACGAGTTTGGAGTAACCCGTCATACTTTGAACGTTGACTGCTCCTGTCACTTCTTCCACTGTATGGGACTTTGTCGGCTGCTATAATCTTTGAGTCAATGTCCGTGGAGAACTTTGACGGCGTTGTGCCTTTGGAAAATGTCGAGAAACCAGTGGCAGTGCTTTGGTTATCATCAGCAGTGGGAATAACAGTGACGCGGCCATCATTGCCAGTTAGTACTGAGTCGGGTGTGTTAGTTTCCATTGTTTTAGCGGCAAAGGTCTTTGAAAGAAATTGGTTTTCACTAGTAAATCCTGTTTCCGATTGACCTGTTCGAGGCAGTTTAGAATGGTCATGTAAATTATATTGTTTCTTTTGTGAGAACGGTGGCTGCTGTTTTCCTCTGCTTCCATGATTCGCGGCGGATTCAGTATTTGCTAGCAGAGGTGGGAGTCGCGTCAAGCCTTCATCATCGTTCTCATTTTCTGCGCGTTTAAACGGGGAATGACTTCCTTTTCCATATTTCTTTCGACTTGAGCCGAAAGTCCTTTCTCTTTTTAATGGCGATCCAAATTTACCAGTGCTCCGTGGCGAACCACGCCTTATCGTTACACTGATAGACGGCGTTGCGCCTGTTTTGTTCGTTTCCGTTTCAGTGGCATCACCCTCATCATTCAGTTCAGGAGCACTGACTTCATCGCCGATAAACGTTGTGTATGGTGCTTGCGGGAAATGCTCGCAGGCGTGAAAAAAACCTTTGCGGAAAAGGTAGCTGTTCGGATTTCGGAAGATGCCGCTAGGGTCTATTCTACTGCAGACGTAACAGAAACCTTTCGGAATGACTTGACGACGAAGCTGAAATACACAAGTTTGAATTTGGAGATAGAAGAAGAAACTGTATTTGGCTCGTCATAGCTCTATGGTGGTTCGATGCCATCCTCCATTCCTCCATAAACCTTACAAATTTGCATATTAAAATATTGCAATAAATCTGAAAAAAAACCTTGAGTAATCGGTGGACAATACATGAACTTTAAACATTGTTTCCCGATCACAGTGGACAGTGTAAATAGTTATTTATACATCTTACATAAAATATCATTCATCTATGAGATTAAATGTTAATTAGTCAAACAATACCATTCATTCGTTCTTTCGATTTCGTTCTTTCGTCTTCTTTTTTTCGTTTTCGTTCGTTCGTTCATTCATTTTTCATTTATGTACGTTTTTAAAACAATTTACACATTCTTCATGTAGATGATCAGTATCACATTTCTCGTATTGTTAATATTTTATTTTAAAAAGGTTGAAATAGACGGAGCAGAGATGGCAGTATGTCTTTTTTCAAGTCTGTGTGACTCGTTTTATCTCTGTATCTGTAATCCCATTGTTCTATTCTGATTTATCTTTTTGATTTAACGTTTTAGTGTCTCCTTTGCCGGGATGGTGTAAAGACGCTGCGTCTAAAACTTTCCCAACTCTCACCGCTGCGGGTTCGAATCCCACTGGGAGCTCGACTTGTGGGTGAGAAAGTGTCGATTCTTACGGGTGGCGGGAGGTATACAGTATCGGTTCTACCCAGGGAAAATGGGTGGTCTGCCTCTACCACAAAAAAAAAAGAAATCTACCGTCATATATGGCCTTTCATGTGCTAAAAATGGCTTAAAAACACATTTTCAATTCATTATTTGTATATCTGTAGCTATTTAGTGCTTGCGTTAAACGCTGCCTGTAATATTATAAGTATATAAGTAAAACCACTCATGTAAAAAGTTCATACTTGAAAACTGGGCTGCTTAAGTACAACATTGTAGTGGCCCGCGATTATATAAATCACTAGACGAACAAATAGACTAGCAAACACAATAGAACTGCTCTTGGCAAATATGAAGTATCAAGTAACCAAACAAACATGCGGATGCGTTGAGATCTAAGGTATATATTTGGTTTTAAAGTACGTTCACCTTTTAAAACAAGTGTCTATTTAACTGGATTTGTGTAACTGTATTGTAGACAAATATGCGCTATACTTAATTTGGGTATACATGCTGACTAAAAAAGAAAATTATTTTTAAAATGTTTTTATAATAATAATAATAATAATAATAATAATATAATAATAAATAAATAAATTAATTAATTAAAAAAAAAAAAAAAAAAAAAAAAAAAATTCATTAATTAATCAATAAATAAATAAATAAATAAATAAATAAATAAATAAATAATTAATTAATTAATTAATTAATAAATAAATAAATAAATAAATAAATAGATAAATAAATAAATAAATAAATAAATAAATAAATAAATAAATAAATTAATTAATTAATTAAAAATAAGCGAGTTCAATAGCATATAAAATCAGGAAAATAATAAAGATATAATAAATGAAGGCGTGTGAAGTAATCATTAAATCCACGAAACTACAACAAAACAATATAACGATCATGAAATAAATGAACTACAATTACTACACAAGTCACATTTATAAGCATACCATAAATATGAATTAAGACAAAAGATGTTTCACTTGATATATATTACTATCAGATGGGTTATCGATAGTATTATTTATTCATTGCAATTTGACATGCGGTTTATATCTACCCGGGCTAGTATTGTCAAATGATATTTTAAGCTATTGGTTTAAACAATGCGATCACGATTATATTGCCAAATACGACACCGCCTTTTAATCAAATATCGCTGTAATTAATAAGATAGTATTTGAGACAAGTTTCCAAACAGGCGATTCATATATCTGTATATACAGTATTTAATGGGGCAAACACGATACAGCTGTATATACAGTATTTAAGGGGGCAAACAAGATACATATATCTGTATATACAGTATTTAAGGTAAACATGATACATATATCTGTATGTACAGTAATGAAGGCACTCACGATAAATATATCTATATATATTTAAGGGGTCAACCAAGATACATATCACTGTATATACAGTATTTGAGGGAGTAAACACGATACATATATCTGTATAAATACAGTATTAAAGGGGGTTGGGGATGCAAATACGATAAGTATATATGTATATACAGTATTTAATGCAAACACGGTACATATATCTGCATATACAGTATTTAAGGGGGCAAACACGATATATATATCTGTATATACTGTATTTAAGGCAAACACGATACATATATCTGTAGTTACAGTATATAAGGCAAACACGATTCATCTGTCTGTATATATAGTATTTAAGGGGGCCAACACGATACATATATCTGTATATACTGTATTTAAGGCAAACACGATACATATATCTGTAGTTATAGTATTTAAGGCAAACACGATTCATCTATCTGTATATATAGTATTTAAGGGGGCAAACACGATACATAAATCTGTATATACTTTATTTAAGGCAAACACGATACATATATATGTAGTTACAGTATATAAGGCAAACACCATATATATATCTGTAGTTACAGTATTTAAGGCAAACATGATACTTATATCTGTATATACAGTATTTAAGGGGGTAAACACGATACATATATATGTATATACAGTATTTAAGGCAAACACGATACATATTTATGTATATACAGTATTGAAGGCAATCGCGATAAATATATCTGTATATATATTTAAGGGGGCAAACAAGATACATATCACTGTATATACAGTATTTGAGGGGGTAAACACGATACATATAGCTGTATAAATACAGTATTAAAGGCGGTTGGGGATGCAAACACGATAAACATATATGTATTTACAGTATTTAAGTCAAACACGGTACATATATCTGAATATACAGTATTTAAGGCAAACACGATACATATATCTGTAGTTACAGTATTTAAGGCAAACACGATACATCTATCTGTATATATAGTATTTAAGGGGGCAAACACGATACATATATCTGTATATACTGTATTTAAGGCAAACACGATCATATATCTGTAGTTACAGCATTTAAGGCAAACACGATACATATATCTGTCGTTACAGTATTTAAGGCAAACATGATACATATATCTGTATATACAGTATTAAAGGGGGTAAACACGATATATATATCTGTATATACAGTATTTAAGGCAAACACGATACATATATATGTATATACAGTATTTAAGGGGGCAAATACGATACATAAATCCGTATATACAGTATTTAAGGGGGTAAACACGATACATATATCTGTATATACGGTATTTAAGGCAAACACGATACATATATCAGTATATACAGTATTTAAGGCAAACACTATACTTATATCTGTATATCTGTATATACAGTATTTAAGGCAAACACGATACATTTATCTGTAGGCCTATATACAGTATTTAAGCGGTTGAACACGATACACATATATGTATATACAATATTTAAGGGGGCAAATACGATACATAAATCCGTATATACAGTATTTAAGGGTAAACACGATACATGTATCTGTATATACGGTATTTAAGGCAAACACGATACATATATCTGTATATACAGTATTTAAGCGGTCGGACACGATACACATATATGTATATACAGTATTTAAGGCAAACACGATACATATATCTGTATATACAGTATTTAAGGGGGCAAACAGACGACACAGATGTATGAATATACAGTATTTAAGGGGCGAAATGGCAATCTTGCATTTATTTCTTCGACTGAAAATAGTATTTGGATAATGTTATCTTTTCATACTATTTAACTTCAAAAAGATATATACATCTAAAAAGGGAAATAACTTTAAATAGGCTCGCGGTAATCTTACAGTATTAATGGGGCACGTGCTACTCTTCAAGCGTGTATTGATTGTTATATTTGGTACCGCTATCGATTCAAGTCAGTTTTAATTAATGTAAAGCTGCGTGCAATTATTTAAATAGAGAAATAAAGGTTATTAGTTTTGCAACAGATTTTACTACAGTATTGTGTCATTGTACTCAACTTTTAAATTTGTAAATCGAAAAGAAAATGTATTAATTAGTAAGAAATATTAACATATGAATATTCCAATGTTGTTTATAATCTAGCGTAATTTGGCGAGCTTTTTAAAGGGGCATACGGCATTCTTGTCTTGTTTTTTTTTAACTCGTGGCGTCCCATTAGCTTTCATGCATAAAGAATCTGAGCAAATGATATTAATAATTATCTCGATAGGTAAAAGCATAACATCTTCCTATCCCCAAAGCCACGGTCCTGAGCTCATCGCCACTCGCCAGTTTTACGCACTTATGCCCTAATGACCCTTCCACACACTGCAACACTCCCTCCTCACCCCAATCTCCCAACCCAACCGCAACGGTCAGGGTGATAGTCATACTAAAATAAGAGCATAATAACTATAGCATTCGAAACGTGCCCATGCCTGTCGTAGATAAGACTACCCCATCACCATAACTTACGGGATATTTCTGTATTTCAACCTGGGTATCACTGAGCATCAATGCCATGACCCGTGTAAGACTACCCCATCACCACAACTTACGGGATATTTCTGTATTTCAACCTGGGTATCACTGAGCATCAATGCCGTGACCCGTTTAAGACTACCCCATCACCATAACTTACGGGATATTTCTGTATTTCAACCTGGGTATCACTGAGCATCAATGCCGTGACACGGCGCTGTGTCTTCCTCAAGTCCGTCAAACTCAGTTCTCGTTCGAATGCCAACACCATTGTCATCGGTTTTCGCGTGCAGACTTAACGAGAACTTTTCCTCATAAATTCCCTGCAAATGCGCAGATTTTGAATTATTTAGTAATGCTGTACCAATCTTACCTACCATGTTGACACTTAAAAACAAACAGCTAAAATCATCTTGTCCCAACATCATTTTGTAATCAAGCATCAACCTTTTTATTAAGGATAAGAGCTTATAAAGTTGCACGCAACGAGCCGGGAGTCGAACCGTATTTTATCGTGTATACTGCGCATTTTTTAATTTTAACTCCTTTTAGGAGATGCGCATTATACACGGTATAATGCAGTAATGAAGATAAAGGGAAATTGTGTTTAAAAATAAAAGACACTCACCTTGGTTTTTCGGTATCGGTTATTCACGACTGTCACTAACTCAAGCATGCTGAGTTTGGGCGCCCGTGCCTGGGCGTGCTGGGCAACGGCTAGCACCATCTTGTACAATACAAGATCCTTCTCTAAATTGACTGGTATTAAGCGTTCAGTAGACCAAATGTCAACTTACACACTTTGTTTTCAGTATAGTACGAACGTAGTTTTACACTTTGATGTTATGTAAATTTCCTCTATATCCCTCAATTAGAATTTATCTGCAGTTTTGTTTTTTGTTTTTACAAAATCCATGTTTGGCAAATATAACTTTAAGCTTATACACTTTAGTGGAAGTTCTGTATTGAATATATACACTTTTATTTTAGTTAAATGTTTCCTTTATACATATTGACCTCGTAAAGTTCCTCTAGTAATATAGATGCCATCTTACACATCGTGTTTTTCAAGTGTATTCCTTTCTAAAATCGAAAACAAAATTCAAAACTATATTTGAACGCGCTAATAACGTTTACCTTCATTCCGAACACTTGTCTGTCGAGCACCTATTTGTTCGTTTTAAGCTATCCGCGCAGATACAATAAAAGAGCACTTATCAATATGCATATGATCGACTTATAAGACTCCGATAGATAAAATTAAACATGAAACATAAAAGATTAATTAATTATTTATTAAAATATTCCTGCACACTACACTTATCTGTTGACAGCCGCATAAAACGTGTTTAAGAAACCTTTTATAAATTGGTACTAGATGTCATCAATCATTTTCTAACCCGTTTTTAGGTAAATCGCTTTTAATACATCTCAAAACATTAGAAATCTATCGGATTCAATTCGACGTTTGCACCAAGCAAGTTTGAATAACAATGAGCAATTAGTTCAAATCCTAAACAAATATAGCTAATTGATTGCGATGTGCCGGATAATAGAATCAGCTAGGCGGTTAACAAATCGGTAAAATGAGTCGATATTGTTTTTTTTCCGAATTGAATTGAACAAAACAGAGTTTATTACCGAAGGTGATGGACGAAGATAAAATTATATATTTAGAAGAGTTGCGCATACCATTAGAGCTTTAGTTGCATTATAAGTCCTTTTCTTCTCTTGTGTACACGTTTTATTGTAAAACGATTAGGAAATTAAATGTGTTTAAACCAAGTATTATAAATATTACCAAAATTCTACGTTAAACAGCTTGAAATATACAACAGTATGTCGTTTTTAAATTAAAATTTATCCGTTTTAATCACGTCCTCTTCCAAAACATGATTGATTGCATAAATAGTTTTTAATTACGTTATTTTTTATTTATTTATTTATTTATTAAAAACATACAGATATCTATTTTATTCAATTATATCATCACAGTTACGAACAGTTTTAAACTTGTCCTGGATTCGACAAAAAACACACTAAATATTCAAAATCGCTACTTGAGCTATTAGCTTCTCTTTTATCGACTTCTTTTCTATTCAGTCCCGGTTTCATATTGCAATTACATTTTCCATTAGATGAAAACACGCATCTAAAATTGCTTATTTTAAATAATAGATAATAGATATTTTAAATAACAGAAAGCAACAAAAATAAAATCCACTTAATTTTATCATTACACTGATGTTTATCTTTTTTATAGTTCAACTTGAATCTTATCCATGACTTTCAAAAGAAAAAGATATCCATCCAACCTCGAATAATGATATGTTAAATAGTGTCTCCAAATTTTGATTATGCATAGCTAACATTTTATTCAAATTTGTTTTGATGTAATAATTGAAGTGTGCCTACATTGTTAATATTGTACTGTAAACAAACGGGAAGTATTGGCTTTGTTTGACTTCAGGTCAGAGTTTGTATAAAAAAGCTTCAAATAAACCCACCCGATGTCACGTTCAAACACTGACAATCACTATTACGCGTAAAGAGATGTTTATATACCGGTACTTGGTCCGACATCATCTTCATACTTTGAGTTACCTTTTTTTTATTATGTCTACATTCTTCAACAAAAGTGTATGTATAAGGCGTAATAAATCAAAGGGTACATAGAAAGTGCTCTGACTGATGTTAAGCGAATTGTCATTTGTTTGAAATACTTAAGAATCGGTTTTAGTTAATTCTGTATAGCATCCGGGCGAACAACGACGGGGTCGCCTGTATGTGTTGTATAAAGCGAAAGGTGAATTGAATTGAATTTTTGTTTAACTGCTCATCAACACATTATATAGGTTATTTCGAGCCGCCCCCGGAGGGAGGGGACGGATACGTATGAATCCAAAGCGTCTCCGTGGCCGTATGGTTAACGACGTTGCGTTGTAAACCTTCGCCTCTCGCCACTGCGGGTTCGAATCCCACCGGGAGCTCGACTAATAAGTGAGGACGTATCGATTCTTAGGGATGATGGTGTACAATACTGGTTCTACCCAGGAAAGGTGGGTGGTCTGCCTCCACCACAAAAAAATAATAATAAAAAAATCGACCGTCATATATAACCTTACATGACTGTGTTGAAAATGACGTAAAACACAATACAAACAAACAAAACATATGAATCCGGAAGCCATGCCCTACTCTCACTATCGAAAATATTCATATGGTTCTTTAACGTGCTCGAATGATAGACTCCGATACAAGGGACCCCCCGGTATGCATCCATTCCGACGGACGAAAAGTGTCTTGCTTAAGCTAAGTAACCCAGTGGCGCCAGCTCAAACCCGTGAAAGAGTCGAGTGTGCTTTCCATTGGACCCTCGCGGCCCCTTAGAGAAAGATAAGACTTAAAGTGTTAGCGTTATGTGTTGTATAAACTGCAACTATGAGGTTTTTTGTTCTCAGTATAGCAAGCAGTTATGTGTATTTCATTTAAAGGAGTCAGTTTTGAAGAATTTAGCAAGCATTATTAAATTATGCGTCGATTTTAGTGGATAATACATTGCGCTTTAAAGATGCAGACCTCTGCACCGTTTTGGTTCTGGCCCGATTTGTGTCATGTATATACATTATGCGAATCCGCTATGCTTCATCTCATCTCCCTCTGTGGTGGTTGTCTCAAAATGATATATGTGTTCACTGCATGTTAAACCTCATTTCGTTGGCAATTATTCTAATATGCATACATTTTCCCGTGGTCGAGGGGTTAACGACGTTCCATTGGGGGCTCAACTTGTAAGTGAGAACGTGCCGATTCTTATGGATGACAGGAGGCATACAGTACTTTTTCTACCCAGGAATAAATGAATGGTCTGTCTCCAACCACATACAAATCGAGCGTCATACATAGCCTAACATGTGCTGACAAATGACCTAATACACCATTAAAATTCAAAACGTATTTAGCCGGTGATCGTTCACTTTTGTTAAAGGCTTTGTAGAGACTTTCACAATACCCTGTGCAGTTTTTGGTTCTATACACACATCTATTCTTATCGCTTGAATCAGGTTCGTAGCATTCCTTACTCAAAAGTAAACGGATCAATTAAAGGGGAATTATCTATCTCTGTAATCGGTACATTAATACTGAAGTCTTGCATTTAGTGAATAGATAACATTCAGTCTACATTTACATAAGGGCATATGCTAATCAGGCAAATATTTGTATTATGGGGGAATATCTTCAATAAATTTGGATCGATATCAATAATGTAGTTGATCATAAATAATATATCAATTACGTGCCTATTATATCAACAGTTGTAACATATTGTTTACTATACCGCACTTCAAGATCAGATGAAGGTGCGTCTGTATTTGTTTATTGATAGCACGGGTAATAAATAATTTGTTTTTGTATGGTTTTTAATTAAATATCACGCAATTCATTAATTCAATAAAATTAATGTTTAATGATAAGGTATTTTTGTTTTTCCGATTAAGGGCGTTTGCCAGGTGCGCAAAGATGGATTTAGTTACACTAATTAGACGAACCATAACGGATGTCAATGTCGACAAACCCTGACAACGTCTCATTTAATCCTAATATTTCACAAGGGTGGAAATGGATATCTTTATGTGATCAAATATATGTAAAAAGTTTCAAGAGTTGGGACTTTGCTAAAAAAACACGGGTTACATGTGGTTGCCGGAAACTTCTTCCAGGCGGAGTATGACGATTATGTCCCAATCTTACAGCAACAAGTCGGATACGCCAAAATACCTTCCAAATGAAAAACGCGTTATAAATTATTTTTTCATAATATAGTCAACCTATGTTAATATTGTTAAAGCTAAAAAAACATCAAATAACGATAACTTTACACTACAAAACCGTCTAACAAAACTCTATCCAGGTGTTCATTTCATTTATTAATGTATATGTGCCTATTAAAAGTATAGGTTTATTCACGGCTTCTTAAAGTACCCGTCACTGAATATGCTTAAAATGAATTATGAGTTGTTAACGCTTAATTCGACGCTCCAGTTTTGGGGTTTGGTCTGGCTGGTTGAAGCAGTTTATATTGTGCCTATAGAGTTTGGATTCTGAAAATATGTCAGTTATATATATATATATATATATATATATACCTGTTGTCAGTAGGTTTAGAAACGATTGGCAATTGTTGGCGTGATGGCTACTTTAACCAAAGCCTCTATTTGACAAGTCTGACAATCCATATCTATATGGTACCAATAGTAAACAAAGATACCGTTTCAATAAGAATGAGCTTAGGAAGGGATGAACAAACGAATCTTCTTATAAACACAGTGTATTTAACACAGATTTACCAGACTTAGAATGCTACGTAAACTCACCAATTTATTATCTGGTCTTTAAATAAAATGGCATTAAGCAGACTTAGTATACAAAATAAAATACGCATGTTATCACTTTATTATCTGCATTGGTGAGATTGTAGTGACACGTGGATTAAATTGCGATAACAACAAATCACTGAGTCGCTAGTGATTTACGTTAATTTCAGTGGTGGATAATTCTGTTACATTAAATCATGCATTTTAGTTTTAAATTATATATAATCCCTAGTTACCACAGAAATACATTAGGGTCTTATGGAATGGGATGCCAAATATCGCGGATTTGATTTAACAACCGACGCGAATAACACTATGTCCCTGTCATAAAAGTCAAGGCTGGGTCAGGGTTGTCGTGTGGTGGTGGTGGTGTCATAACAACTTCCAAGTTTCTAAATTTCTACGTTGTTAGTATCTAGGTCACACTAAGAGTACACTCCCAAACACATCTGGGCCACGGTCACACTTGTTGATCAAGGGTCAAATGTAAGTTTATGTAGGATCTGACTGTCAAACCAATGAAGTGAGTTGGATGATATATTACACAAATGAGTTATGTTGGGAGTTGGTCCGTAAAACGAATGTCAAGGTCATGCGGCTGTTCTTAAATGTCAAGGTCATACGGCTGTTTCTAAATGTCAAGGTCATGCGGCTGTTTCTAAATGTCAAGTTCATGCGGCTGTGTGGCTATTTCTAAATGTCAAGGTCATGTGGCTGTTTCTAAATGTCAAGGTCATGCGGCTGTTTCTAAATGTCAAGTTCATGCGACTGTGTGGCTATGTCTAAATGTCAAGGTCATGTGGCTGTTTCTAAATGTCAAGGTCATGCGGCTGTTTCTAAATGTCAAGGTCATGCGGCTGTTTCTTAATATCAAGTTCATGCGGCTGTGTGGATGTTTCTTAATGTCAAGGTAATGCGGCTGTTTCTAAATGACAAGGTCATGCGGCTGTTTCTAAATGTCAAGGTCATGCGGCTGTTTCTAAATGTAAGTTCATGCGGCTGTGTGGCGGCTGTTTCTAAATGTCAAGGTCATGCGGCTGTTTCTAAATGTCAAGGTCATGCGGCTGTTTCTAAATGTCAAGGTTATACGGCTGTTTCTAAGTGTCAAGTTCATGCGGCTGTGTGGCTATTTCTAAATGTCAAGGTCATGCTTCTGTTTCTAAATGTCAAGGTCATGCGGCTGTTTCTAAATGTCAAGGTCATGCGGCTGTTTCTAAATGTAAGTTCATGCGGCTGTGTGGCGGCTATTTCTAAATGTCAAGGTCATGCGGCTGTTTCTAAATGTCAAGTTCATGCGGATGTGTGGCTGTTTCTAAATGTCAAGGTCATGCGGCTGTTTCTAAATGTCACGGTCATGCGACTGTTTCTAAATGTCAAGGTCATGCGGCTGTTTCTAAATGTCAAGGTCATGCGGCTGTTTCTAAATGTCAAGGTCATGCGGCTGTGTGGCTATTCCTAAATGTCAAGGTCATGCGACTGTTTTTAAATGTCAAGGTCATGCGGCTGTTTCTAAATGTCAAGTTCATGCGGCTGTGTGGCTATTTCTAATGTCAAGGTCATGCGACTGTTCTTAAATGTCAAGGTCATGCGGCTGTTTCTAAATGTCAAGTTCATGCGGCTGTGTGGCTGTTTCTAAATGTCAAGGTCATGCGGCTGTTTCTAAATGTCAAGTTCATGCGACTGTGTGGCTATGTCTAAATGTCAAGGTCATGTGGCTGTTTCTAAATGTCAAGGTCATGCGGCTGTTTCTAAATGTCAAGGTCATGCGGCTGTTTCTTAATATCAAGTTCATGCGGCTGTGTGGATGTTTCTAAATGTCAAGGTAATGCGGCTGTTTCTAAATGACAAGGTCATGCGGCTGTTTCTAAATGTCAAGGTCATGCGGCTGTTTCTAAATGTAAGTTCATGCAGCTGTGTGGCGGCTGTTTCTAAATGTCAAGGTCATGCGGCTGTTTCTAAATGTCAAGGTCATGCGGCTGTTTTAAATGTCAAGGTTATACGGCTGTTTCTTAGTGTCAAGTTCATGCGGCTGTGTGGCTATTTCTAAATGTCAAGGTCATGCTTCTGTTTCTAAATGTCAAGGTCATGCGGCTGTTTCTAAATGTCAAGGTCATGCGGCTGTTTCTAAATGTAAGTTCATGCGGCTGTGTGGCGGCTATTTCTAAATGTCAAGGTCATGCGGCTGTTTCTAAATGTCAAGTTCATGCGGATGTGTGGCTGTTTCTAAATGTCAAGGTCATGCGGCTGTTTCTAAATGTCACGGTCATGCGACTGTTTCTAAATGTCAAGGTCATGCGGCTGTTTCTAAATGTCAAGGTCATGCGGCTGTTTCTAAATGTCAAGGTCATGCGGCTGTGTGGCTATTCCTAAATGTCTAGGTCATGCGACTGTTTTTAAATGTCAAGGTCATGCGGCTGTTTCTAAATGTCAAGTTCATGCGGCTGTGTGGCTATTTCTAATGTCAAGGTCATGCGACTGTTCTTAAATGTCAAGGTCATGCGGCTGTTTCTAAATGTCAAGTTCATGCGGCTGTGTGGCTATTTCTAAATGTCAAGGTCATGCGGCTGTTTCTAAATGTCAAGGTCATGCGGCTGTTTCTAAATGTCAAGGTCATGCGACTGTTCCTAAATGGCAAGTTCAAGTTACTTATCGAGGAACATTCATCAGTGTTTCTTATTTCTTTTCTTATGCCATATCTATGCGATAGTTACCAACTGAAATCCAAAATTGTTTAGTTTTATAATATTTTATCAATATAACGATTACTTTATTATTACATGTGTTGAATTGTATACGTAATAATGACACTATAAGTAAGAAAGTCACCTTTGAGGTCATTGGGCGGCTTTTCGGGTAACTGTATGACCTAACTTTTATATGTTATACACTTTTGCATAATGTAACTCTAGGCTGATTTTAAAGAATAAGATATGCCAATATGAAAGTCAAATGGTTTACTTGTTGTAATGTTAATGTTCTCATACCTGGGGCAAATGTTCACTGAATATCCATTAAAACATATTGACCCTGAGTGTTGGTATGTGTGCCTTGCAATTCTGATGTTTCAAAGTAAAAATAGAAAACGCCAAAGGTAAAAGTAAATGATCAAGTATGCAATGTTTCGGGTCAAATAGTGTTCGAGTAATCGATGTAGAAAACAGGAGGGCCAATAACCCTGAATCGTTCACCTGCTGCACATGAGGTCATAGCGATATTGACCTTTAACATAATGACCCTAAAACAATAGGGATTTACCTCTCACCAAAGGTAATGTACCTATCGAGTTTCTTTTGGGTGGGCATCATGCTTTCCAAGTTATTGCTCATAATGCGCATTCTCATATATAATATAAGCGACCTTGTCCTTTGACCTACTAACACGAATACGATAGGGAGTCTCCTTTCACCAAGGGTAGTTTACCTATGCAGTTTCATGAGTATGGGTGTAATGGTTTGAAAGTTATCGCGTGGAACGCATATTTCTATATATGGCCAAGGCGACCAGGTCACCTTCACTTTTGACTGATACGAAACCGACAGAGTTCTCCTCTTACCCAGGGCACTGTACCTATGTACCTACTGTACCTAGATACGATATATTTTCTCCTCTCACCAAGGACAAAGTAAATATACATTTCTATGAATGTGGGTGTTGCGATTTGAGAGTTATCGCGCGGAATGCGTATTTCTATTTAAGGTCATAGCGAGGTTGACACTTGTCCTACTGACCCTAAAACCAATAAGTTTTCTCCTCTCACTATGGGCCAGTACTGTACCTATACAGCTTCAAAAGGGTGTGAATGTAAGATTTCGAAGTTGTCCGAGATTTTATAACGATCGGTTTGGACAGAGATCTGAAAAGAGGTTTATTACATCTCTGGTTAGGAACGATCGGTGGACAGATATCTGAAAAGAGGTTTATTACATCTCTTGTTAGGAACGATCGGTTTGGACAGAGATCTGAAAAGTGGTTTATTACATCTCTGGTTAGGAACGATCAGTTTGGGCAGAAATCTAAGTAGTGGTTTATTACATCTCTGGTTAGGAACGATCGGTATGGACAGATATATAAGAGGTGGCTTATTAAATCCCTGGTTAGGAACGATCGGTTTGGGCAGATGTTTATTACATCTCTGGTTAGGAACGATCGGTTTGGGCATATATCTAAAAAGTGGTTTATTACACAGCTGCGTAGGAACTACCAGTTTAGAATGGTCTTTCAAACGACAGCACGATTGACTCGTCATGAAGTTGCTATACTGACCTACCTGTTTGTCTCTTATTTGATTGACAATCCCACTTAGTTTCATTGGGCTGGAACGGTTTCAATTATGTAAATTAAATATAAAATAGAAGGCGATAAAAGACTTACCTCGTGTACATTTTAACATACATTATCTTGGACTCTTTCTGTAAACAGGCTATAACTATGCTACCAGTCATGTCATTATATATATTTGTCATCAAATATAAGAATTAATATTAATATAATCCGACACATATTCTATATACTATAATTCTTGTTATAAAATGTTATGAATACTAATCTATAAGATTTCCTGTATGAAACATGTTTTTTCTGTATCGGGCCATACTTAAAAATATTTCAGTTTGCCCAAACCCGACCTCAGATATTTCGGATGGGTATGTAGGAATATTCTTCTTTTTTTCCTTTCATGTAGCCTATGTCAGTTTATTGTGTACATGCTGTTTAAAGTTTAACTGTTTGTTAGTATCCGACAGGATACAGGAAAAAACAACATTTTACTGAAGAAAAAAAAAAAGTTTGGAGTCGGGCCGATTTTTCATGACCGTTCAGGCAAACACGCATAATTTTAATTATGGCTCGGTTATTTGCATATAACATTCTGGTTAAATACATTTAAGGTGTGTTTGTTTTTAAATAAAACAAATTAAAAGAATTATCATTTCAAGTAATGATTCGACGGAGATTCAGTGCACAATATGGTAGACGTTATCGTTAACAGTCATTACTACTTAATTATATAACTCCTGACAATTATAGTTTTACTAATTACACAATTTCTTGTTATGTATTGTTATGAAGAAAACTCACCTTGGTATCATTGTCGGCATTTTAGTCTCCCAAATTATCTTTTTGTTTGTATAACTTCATTTGTTTTTTTACTTTATACACGTTTCCTACCATTCTACATATGAGCGTCTCTGCAGAAGTACACTATTACAACGTAGATCCATGTAATTACTTTTTATGTTACGAAAGTGTGTATGCTTTTTATGTAACAGATCTGTATTTCACTTTAACTTTAAGACAAAAAGCAAACTGAAATCACAAGTAATATGTACTTCTTCATATTTTTGTTTTTGACATTGAATTGTATATGTTTCACTTTCCCACTGAGGCATATTTAGGTGTGTTTATTGCCCATTAATATCATATTCAAACAATGCATTCTTAAACAATGACATTGTTGCCTAGAGAGTAAATGCACCTTAAAAAAAAAGCTATACAGAAAGCCAAACAAATATTTATGTTGAAACATTAAAGGATTTTGAATAAATTCTGATTTTAAAATCCATTAACAACGCCATGCTAATACACTGGCATGTTTAAACAATACAATTATAACAAATATAGATAATACGAAAGTAATCGAACTTGTCGAGTGGAACAGATTGGCATAATGGTGGAAAATAAACAAGCACTTGAATAATTAATGGAAATTGAAAGTTTGAATGAAAAATGTAAAAACGGTTGGTCAAAAATGAGAATTAAACAAGTGATTCCGTTTGCTTAGTAAAGGGACACACGGCAATCTTGAAGCTTTTATAAAGCATTACGATATACTATTCCTGTATCATTTGAATAATTAAATAAAATGTTGCGTTTTCCTTTTTTTTTTATCTTATTCTATATTAGGTTTAGATATATAATTGGTGCAATATAATCAATAGTTAGTAATATGCAAAAACAATTACTTTATACTATTCTTATGATTGAACAAATGCAAGTTATGTGAAAAACTAACGGGACGCCGCGAGTTTTATAAAAAATAAAAAATCAGGATTGTCATGTGTCCCTTTAATGTCCACGAAATTGCTTCATTTTTATGTTTTTGATTTAACAGGAAAGATTATCAAAGTGACACGACAAACAATTCGAAAATGGGCCTGGCGCGTTCAATATATACACAGGTTAGTTTTAGTTTCTTTTAATTGAATACGGAATAACGGAAAAAGTTATATTTCCCTTTTCCTTAATAAAAAACACTGATACGAATAGAAAAGAACCATATTTTATTCTAAAATATATATGTGTTCTAAGTGTATCTGGCCCTAACTACATCCGAAGCTATCCAGCTGGCTTGCGGAACGTCGGTTGTTCTACCTAGGTGCCCGCCCGTGCACGAAAATTGCCCGGAGGGGCACCTGGGGTCTTCCTCCACCAGTGGAAGCTGGAAAGTCGCCATATGACCTTAGCTGTTAGTGCGACTATAAAATCCAAATCAGCCTAACTGCATCCGTGGTCGAGAGGGTAAAGAAACTGCGTTTAAAACCTTATCTCCTCTCACCGCTGTGGGTTCGAATTCCATTGGGAGCTGGATTTGTAAGTAAAAGAGTGTCGGTTCGTACGAGTGGCGGGAGGTATTGGTACTACCCAGAAATGGGTAGGTGTTCTGTCTCCACCACTAACAATCGACCATCATAGATATTTAAATCAAAACAAATCAAGGCCTCTAGCCCATAATACAAATCCAACTATTATGTGCAATGTGACATGATTGAGAGATACACTTCTATATGTTCCTTACCAAAAAAATCACAAAACAACATAACACAGATTGTGTTGATGGCAGCTTTTGATTAGCAACAATCATCAAATTACCTCCCTTTAACATTTTCATAACATCCATAAAAGAGTATTGCTTGGCAAATGTGAAACTGTTTAATGGGATACTTAGTACTCACTTAAGTGTGCTTACAAACATCAAACATAGCTTATTAAAACTATTAAAAATTTAAATTTAAAATAATAATTGTTGCTAAAATCGCAAAACTTCATTAAAAGTACGTATGTATACAATTTCAAGTTATAAAATAAAATCCAAAATACAATTCTTTGATGCCATATTTGAAATAAGGTTTATCTAAGGAGAGTACCTGGTTGAAAAGCATTCCTTTTCTACAATGCCCAACCTTATTTTTGCCCAACAGTGTATTTAACTAGGTTTACAATTAGCATAAGTAACTTTACAACAACCCCCATTGTTTAAATAGTCAATGTAATGGAAACCCCGCGTGTATTCAAGGCGTCATAATTAGTAACGTGTTATAGAGTTACAGTCCATTTGATTTTCGACTTTAAATGTATTATGAATTCTAAACCATGTAAACTCAAACACTAAATCAAATCGTGTGTGTGTGGAAAATATAACTATCAGCATGAAAGTTTTAAATCGTATGCTTTTTGCATAAGGGAGTGTGTAATCCCCATAGTAACGCCGGGTTCGGACTACTTTTAGAGTAGTTAGTACGCTGAAGCAGGCATAAGTATACGCTGGTGGTCGGATTTGCATCATTTAGTACACAGAATGCTCGCAAAGTAAGTTTTTTTTACAGCACCCTGGATGCGGCTCTAAAGTTAACGGAATATTCCGGGTGCCAGGGGGTGAGGGGCGCTACACCAGTCGGCCACATAACTTAACAGGCACATATGAATAAAAAATATTGCCATGGTTATACTGTCTCATAGATTGTTTATGCAGAGAACATAAAACAATCACGTATGACCTCTGTCAGGAGCGGATTCAAATAATCTAAGGATCCGAAGCCGTTAACCAAACATTCAACTCTTCCTCTTTTTCACCAACGTGGGACGCGTTGGCCCACTGGATAGCACGTTCGAGTCTGAATCCGGAGATTAATGGTTCGAGCCTCGACGACACCATTGGGTTACTGCGGTGTATCCTAATGCCTCGGTCAGATGATACCTACGGGTGGTCCCGGGCCCGTAGGACTTGGGGAGCCGTACGGGGCTGTGGCCCGTGGGAGTCCGTGCGAAATCACCCTCCTGCGATGTTGTGGTCACATGCATATGGGCGGTCTACGGGCGTTCTATGGGTTCTCTGCGTCTTCTTACGATTTTTTGGACACGGGATCGAAAGAACCCGTACGTGTACCCTACGGGTTCCGTAAGGTGCACGTGCGGGCACCGTACGGGCCCGTGCGGATGCCGTACGGGCTTGAGAACACCCGTACGATCAGTGGTGCGGGGCCGTATGGGGCCCCCTGTACGGTATTTTTAAAGGCCGTACGGGGCCCGTGATAGCCCGTAAGGGGGCGATAGGACCCAACAGGCCTGCGGGTCCGTAAGGGACCCGTACGAGCCCCGCAACAAGACACTTATCCTAGCCTTGTTCCGTGTATCGGAGTCAGTGCACATAAACAAAAATATACACTGTCCTTAGTCCACACATTATAGCACCAACGAAACAGGAAACAGGGGTTTTGCCGCTTGAAAAATCAAAATCATCGAACCATGAAGAAGTAGTGAAAACCACGTTTTGCACGGGCACTTCGTGATATGCAGGAAACACATATCTCGCAAATAATCGATAACTTTCTGATTTTGTGACTTTCGACTCTTGGCGTGTGCCCCTTGAAGCGAATGGTTTCTATTAATCTTGTAATTAGTTTTTTGTTAATTTTCAAACAATAGCCGTATTGAATCATGTAACATATATAAAAAAAAAACTCCACAGATTGGCGTATTATACACTGGTTGTCAAATTTATACTTGTTACTCGATCAATTAACGGTTTATTTCACTTGCCGGTGTGGTCTTATTGATGTAGCATTCCGGATGACCGGGGAGTGGCTCCTCAGTGGACAGCCAATGAACTTTGAATCCGAAGATCACGAGGTCGACAGCATTTGAATCCGGAGATCACAGGGTCGAGAGTATATTAATCCGGAGATCACGGGGTCGAACATATTTGAATCCAGAGATCACGAGGCCGACAGCATTTGAATCCGGAGATCACGGGGTCGTGAGTATTTTAATCCGGAGATCACGGGGTCGAACATTTTTGATTCCGGAAATCACGGGGTCGAGAATCTTTGAATCCGGGATCACGTAGTCGATAGGGAGATCACGGAGTCAAGAGTATTTGAATCCGGAGATCACGGAGTCGAAAGTATTTGAATCCGGAGATCACGGGGTCGAGACTCTTTGAATCCGGATATCACTGAGTCGAGAGTATTTGAATCCAAAGATGATGGGGTCGAACAACTTTTAATCCGGAGATCACGGGGTCGAGAATATTTGAATCCGGAAATCAAGGGATCGAGAATCTTTGAATCCAGAGATCACGGGGTCGAGAATCTTTGAATCCGGAGATCACAGGTCGAGCATCTTTGAATCCGGAAATCACGGGATCGAGAATATTTGAATCCGGAGATTATGGAGTCGAGAATATTTGTATCCGGAGATCACGTTCGAGAATATTTGAATCCGGAGATCACGGGGTCAAGAATCTTTGAATCCGGAGATCCCGGGGTCGAGTATATTTAATCTGGAGATCACGGGGTCGAGAATCTTTGAACCCAGACATCACGGGGTCGAGCATTTTTGAATACGGAGATCACGGGTCGATAATATTTGAATCCGGGGATCACGGGGTCGAGATTATTTGAATCCGGAGATCATGGGGTCGAGAATCTTTGAATCCGGAGATCACGTGTTCTCGTATCTTTGAATCCGGAGATAACGGGGTCGAGACTCTTTGAATCCGGATATTACGGAGTCGAGAGTTTTTTAATCCGGAGATCACGGGATCGAACGTATTTGATTCCGGAAATCAAGGGTCGAGAATCTTTGAATCCGGGATCACGTTGTCGATAGGGAGATCACGGAGTCGAGAGTATTTGAATCCGGAGATCACGGAGTCGAAAGTATTTGAATCCGGAGATACTTTCGACTCCGGAGAACACGGGGTCGAGACTCTTTGAATCCGGATATCACGGAGTCGAGAGTATTTGAATCCGGAGATGATGGGGTCGAAAAACTTTTAATCCGGAGATCACGGGGTCGAGAATCTTTGAATCCGGAGATCCCGGGGTCGAGTATATTTCATCTGGAGATCACGGGATCGAGAATCTTTGAACCCAGACATCACGGGATCGAGAATTTTTGAATCCGGAGATCACGGGTCGATAATATTTGAATCCGGGGATCCCCGGGTCGAGATTATTTGAATCCGGAGATCATGGGTTCGAGAATCTTTGAATCCGGAGATCACGTGTTCGAGTATCTTTGAATCCGGAGATAATGGGGTTGAGACTCTTTGAAACCGGATTTCATGGAGTCGAGAGTATTTTAATCCGGAGATCACGGGATCGAACATATTTGATTCCGGAAATCACGGGGTCGAGAATCTTTGAATCCGAAATCACGTAGTCGATAGGGAGATCACGGAGTCGAGAGTATTTGAATCCGGAGATCACGGAGTCGAAAGTATTTGTATTCGGAGAACACGGGGTCGAGACTCTTTGAATCCGGATATCACGGAGTCGAGAGTATTTGAATCCGGAGATGATGGGGTCAAAAAACTTTTAATCCGGAGATCACGGGGTCGAGCATATTTGAATCCGGAAATCACGGGGTCGTGAATCTTTGAATCCAGAGATCACGGAGTCGAGAAGCTTTGAATCCGGAGATCACGGGGTCGAGCATATTTGAATCCGGAGATCACGGGGTCGAGACTCTTTCAATCCGGAGATCGCGGGGTCGAGAATCTTTGAATTCGGAGATCATGGGATCGAGAATCTTTGAATTCGGAGATCACTTGGTCGAACATATTTGAATCCGGCGATCACGCGTTCGAGAATATTTGAACCCGGATATCACGGGGTCGAAAATCTTTGAATCTGGAGACCACGGGGTCGAGAATCTTTGAATCCGTTGATCACGGAGTCGAGAATAATTGAATCCGGAGATCACGGGGTCGAACATCTTTGCATCCGGAGATCACGGGGTCGAGTACCTTTGAATCCGGATATCAAGGGTTCGATTATCTTTGAATCCGTAGAATCCGGTGATCACGCGCTGGAGAATCTTTGAATCCGGAGATCACGAAGTCGAGAATCTTTGAACCCGGATATCACGGGGTTAAAAATCTTTAAATCTGGAGATCACGGAGTCGTGCATCTTCGAACCCGGATATCACGGGATCGAAACTCTTTGAATCTGGAGACCACGGGGTCGAGACTCTCTGAATCCGGAGATCACGCTGTCGAGCATCTTTGAATCCGGAGATCATGGGGTCGAGAACCTTTAAATCCGGAGATCAAGGGTTCGATTATTTTTTAATCCGGAGATCTCGTGGTCGAGAATATTTGAATCCGGAGATCACGGTTTCGGGAATAATTGAATCTGGAGATCACGGGGTCGAGAATCTTTGAATCCGGATATCATTGATCATTAAGTCGAGAATCTTTCTATCCGGAGATCACGGGTCGAGAATATTTGTATGCAGATTACTGTGTCGAGAATCTTTAAATCCGGAAATCACAGGTCGAGAATATTTGAACCCGGAGATCGCGGGTTCGAGAATGTTTGAATCCGGAGATAACGGGGTCGAGAATCTTTGGATCCGGAGATCACTGTGACAGGGTCGAGACACTTTGAATCCGGAGATCACGGGGTCGAGACTCTTCGAATCTGGATATCACGGGTTCGAGTATCTTTGAATCCGAAGATCACGGGGTCGAGAATATTTGAATCCGGAGATAACGGGGACGAGAATCTTTGAATCCGGAGAGCACGGGTTCGGGTATCTTTAAATCCGGAAATCACGGGGTCGAGAGTCTTTGAATCCGGTTATCACGTGGTCGAGAATATTTTAATTTGGGAATCACTGGTCGAGAATATTTGATTCCGGCGATCACGGGGTCGAGAATATTTGAATGCAGAGATCACGGTTTCGAGAATATTTGAATCCGGAGATCACGGGATTGAGAACCTTGAAATCCGGAGATCACGGGGACGAGAATCGTGGAAACCAGAGATCACGTGTTCGAGTATCTTTGAATTCGGAGATCACGGGGTCGAAACTCTTTGAATCCGGAGATCACGGAGTCGGGAAATTTTGAATCCGGAGATCACGAGTTCGAGAATCTTTGAATCCGGAGATCATGGGGACGAGAATATTTGAATCCGGATATCACGGGGTCGAGAAAATTTGAATCCGGAGATCACGGGGTCGAGAATATTTGTAACCGGAGATCACGGGTTCGAGTATCTTTGAATCTAGAGATCACGGAGTCGAGAATCATTGAATCCAGATGAATCCGAAGATCACGGGTTCGAGTATCTTTGAATCCGGAGATCACGGAGTCGAGAAACTTTGAATCCGGATGAATCCGGAGATCACGGGGTCGAAGATATTTGAAGCCGGAGATCACGTGATCGAGAATCTTTGAATCCGGAGATCACGGGGTCGAGGATAACCGGTGCCACTGCATTGTGTCCTAGGGAAATTTATGGGGGATGTGAGCTTTCAGCAAGGGAGATACATCCTATAATTAATACATTATTGCTTATACGGAGTTATAGTTGCTGGTGAAACAGATTATTTGAAGCCCGTCCTGACACAAGGGTTATATGGAGCTGGTTATATGTATTACGTGATGGCTTTTATAGTATATAATGTTTGCAATATAGCCATTGTTTCAAACAGTTTGCAATATAGCCATTGTTTCAAACGTGTTTATTTTCTGTTTAACTTATTTGCTATCAATCGTAGATAAAGATAGCTATATTTAATTAAACAAGTATTATATTTGCTTCCCCCATTGGCATTCCTGATTGCCTTACCAGCCATTCTCTTTTACACAAAACAGGAGGTCGGAACCTTGATTGGACTCCATAAGCGCCATCCACTCCCCGAACCCCACCGCACCCCCACAAACACCGCAAAACAAAATAGAATAAAATATAATAAAATAAAAAATCAATTAATTAAAAGACGAAAACAATCCAAACCCATCTATATATAATGCATTTATATATAATAATAATAGTAATAATATCTCAAAACCTTCCGCATTTAATGCGCAAAACTGTCCGATCCCCTGTAATTTCGCATACTGTATGCACATGTACATGTACATTAATTGTGTAATATGGAAATTATTGAAAATAAATAAGTTTAATATGTTATTTTGCATGTGTTTTTATTCATTTAATATTCATTAAAAGAATAGTATAGAGCCGTTGGTTTGCATATTACTAGCTGGTAATTATATTACACCTATAACATACTGTAGAATAAGCAGAAAATGAAAACTCAACATGTTATTTAATTATATGTAATCAGGTTTAAAGTCAAAACGATACTGGATTAATACATCGAGACACTAATTTCAATGTTAAATGCTTGATAAAAACTACAAGATTGCCAAGTGTCGACATGAGACTGGTCCTTATATATTTTGTTATACACATGCATGTGAACTACTCTCAACTCATTTGTTGTTCACACATGTATACAGAGGCGGATCCATCGGGGGGAGGGGGGGGGGGTGGAATGGGGGGGGGGGGGAGGGGGAGTTTTTTGTTGTTGTTGTCAACAGTTTGATGTTGTTTTTTGTTTTAAAGTTGCGCACCCCGCCCCCGCCACCCTCCGCCCTCAACTGAAAAATGTCGTGTGTGCGTGCATGTGTGCGTGTGTGCGTGGCGTGCGTGCGTGTGTGATTTTCCCTAATCTCAAATCCTTTTGTTCACCACTGGTATATACACATGATTCAGGGTCACTGTCTCTCTCTCATGCTGTCTCTCTCTCATGCACAGTTTAAACTATTTACCAACCATGTTCAAGATATCTAAAGTTATAATTCGTAAACTCAGACAATGATAAAATAATTATATTTTATACTATTCAACGGACTCAAATCCTGCAACTTATTAATTCAATATAAAAGTATTTATTATTAATAGTATTTAATATTGAATGACTTATAATAAACTAAACAAGTCAATATGGGTGTGATTTGCGTTTGCAGCAAGACATTTAAATCAACTCGATATACATGACAAATCAGTAGACCATGGACTCTGCTGGCGGTGGTAAGGACAGGTTCCTGTAAATTGCTCCATTGAAGCAGATATTCACCGATGTTCCATATATTGGCACTAGTAACCATGAATCACGCCCTTGTACACAAATGTATGTGTCGTAGAAATGCGCTATACATAGATCCGAACAAATCGATAAATCCCGCCCACTATTGTCCAAGCTCAATTTTGGCCACAAACATTACCATGTGTTCTATTGTATAACATGTTTGTTTGTGGGACAGCATGTGTTTTATGTAACGGGGTAAATACTTCATGTTACAAGTTTAAATCAATAAAAAATATCTGTCTGTATGTCTGTCTGTCTGTGATTTTAATTGGTCCACTGGCATGGTCAGATATATGTTTGATTGACAGAGCGGATCGCATTAGTCGTTAGTAACACAGCATTTACAATAGATACAGATGGTCCTTACACGCCAATATTTGAAACAGACTGATTTCATGTAAACAGATTATTATCAATAACATATGGAATATTTATTTATATTTGTACACAAATGTATGTGTCGTAGAAATGCGCTATTATAGTCGTCAGGAACACAGCATTTACAATAGATAGAGATGGTCCTTACACGCCAATATTTGAAACAGACTGATTTCATGTAAACAGATTATTATCAATAACATATGGAATATTTATTTATATTTGTACACAAATGTATGTGTCGTAGAAATGCGCTATTATAGTCGTCAGGAACACAGCATTTACAATAGATAGAGATGGTCCTTACACGCCAATATTTGAAACAGACTGATTTCATGTAAACAGATTATTATCAATAACATATGGAATATTTATTTATATTTGTACACAAATGTATGTGTCGTAGAAATGCGCTATTATAGTCGTCAGGAACACAGCATTTACAATAGATAGAGATGGTCCTTACACGCCAATATTTGAAACAGACTTATTTCATGTAAACAGATTATTATCAATAACATATGGAATATTTATTTATATTTGTACACAAATGTATGTGTCGTAGAAATGCGCTATTATAGTCGTCAGGAACACAGCATTTACAATAGATAGAGATGGTCTTCAGATTCCTTTGCACTTCTCGATGAAATAAAATCTGTTATTCACTCCAACACAACACATATCCTCTATATATTACATCCATATCAATCTTTTTTGGGAGGGCGGTTGGGACTCACTATTGTACTTTTCAAATTTGGTGTTATTGTATAGCGATGAGTCTTGCTTGCAAACTAAACCTCGAATGACTTGTTAAAATGACCACTTCACTGCGTGATCATTTACCGCAATGATAATCACAATAATCCTCCACTAAACTATTGTATAATTAGCTACCACGTGATACATATGATCACGTGATCCTTAATATCGACCATCCTTTGAACTTAACAAATATAAATTTATTTATAATTTTATAATTTAATTCGTAAACTCAAACAATTATAAAATATTTATATTTTAGACTATTCAACAGACTCAACTCCTGCATCCTATTATTTCAATATTAATAGTATTTGACTTATAATAAACTAAACAAGACAATATGGGTGTGATTTGAGATTGCAGCAAGACATTTTCGATTTTGAAATAAAGAACGGCATATATGTACCAGTCATATAACTACCCAGTAATTTGAACACGCAACTGCCAAACGGCATTGAACATATGACTGCCCAGCGGCTTTAAACGTGCAACTGCCCAGCGGCTTTCAGCATACAACTGACAAGTGGCTTCAACATGCAGCTACCAAGAGGCGTCAAAATTGTAACAACCAAGCGTTTTCAAACCTATAACTTCATAGCAAATTCAAGCATGCAACTACCCAGCGGTTTCAAATACGCAACTGGCAACGGCGTCAAACATGTAACTGTACAGCGGCTTTAAACTTGCAACTACCAACGATTTCAAACGTGTAAGTGAACATCGGCATCTAATATGACATTGCCCAGCGACTTTAAACATACACGTACCAAGCAGCTTCAAAAATGCAACGACCGGCGGCCTCAACATGCTAACTACCCAGTGGATTAAAACATGTAACTGACCAGCGGCATCAGAAAAAATGCAACTATCCAGCGTTTTCGAACCTATACTTTCACCGCAGCTTCAATTATGTGAAAACTCAACTGTTTCGAACATGCAATTATATGACTTTTACCGATTGTGATTATATTTAATATCAGATAAATGAACACCTAACAGGTTAAAACTACAACTTGGTCTGATCACTTATAAACATAGGCAGTCGATAATAGAACCTCTTTATACAGAAGGCTTGACCCGCCTGGAAAAGCTGAGTATGAATGAATGAATGAATGAAATGAATGAATGAATGAAAGTCTTTATTTACAGAGGGTAACCCAATAAGTATAAACTAATCTTCCTTGGGGCCCTCTAAAGCAATATTTACATACATACAAATACATAATTATATAGCAATATAACAATCAGCATAACAAATTCAAAGTTAGCATTATTCATAAACATGATCAACATGATAACAATGTTACACAACAACATAATACATACATATGGCGGCAGAGGTTTAACTTACAGACTTACATATGGCCATATTTACAATTTTAGCTTTATGACTGTTGATTCGAATTTATCCACTTAGTATAATTTACTGTGAAACTTTTAATGCTTTCGCTCTGTCTTATTTCATTTGGAATGTTATTCCATACTTTTACCCCAGAGTAAGACATACTCCCTTTAAAAAGTTCTATATTTGGTTTGGGTATTAAAACATCCGATTTATTTGAAGAACGTAAATGATTTGGACGCCTGACATTGTAATTGAACATATTTTGAATATATGACGGGACTGCATTTTGCGATACCCTGTACATAAATTTGGCTTTACAAAGTGAAACCCTCTGTTCAATATTAAGAGAATTAATTATATTTAAAGCCTCGCTTAAAGTGGTATATTGTTCACCTAGAATGATACGACATGCTCTTCGTTGTAATCGCACTAAAACCTGGCTGTGAAGTCTGGGGTTTCATAAAATCGAAAGAGATAGAGAGAATTCATCTCAAGTTTTGTAAACACGTTCTAGGAGTAAAACTGACAACGAGTAATGCTGGTGTTTACGGTGAATTGGCGCGTTATCCATTATTTAACACGAGATATACTAGAATAGTTAGATATTGGTTGAAATTAGTTACAACAGAAAATATAATTTTATCATCTATATATAAATCTACATTATCTGATTGTGAAAGTGGTTTAAACAAATGGTTATCCAATGTAAAATCTCTGCTTAATACGTATGGCTTTATGTATGTATGGGATGATCCTTTAAGGGTGAACCATCCATATTTTATATCTAGCTTTAAACAGAGGTTGGTGGATTGTTTTATTCAAAAATGGAACATTGATCTACAAGAAAATAGAGTATTATCAAGTTTGTATAGACATGTTAAAGATAATTTTGGATATGAAAACTATCTGAATATTCTATGTACAAAAAGATTACGAAGTGTTTTTACTAAATTACGGTTATCTTCACATAGCTTAAGAATTGAGACAGGTCGTTATGCAAGACATAGGATTGAAAGAAATGAAAGAGTTTGTCAAATATGTAATTCAACTGAAATTGAAGACGAATTTCACTTTGTTTTAATTTGTACAGCTTATAATGATATTAGAAAGAAATATATCAGAAAATATTACATACAAAGGCCAAATATGTTAAATTTATAACACTTCTACAATCTTCAAAGAAGAAAGAACTTTTTAATTTAAGTAAATATTTGTCAGAGGCGTTTACTGTCAGATGTTCTATTCCAAATATTGTTTCTTAAAATATATTCGAGTACATCCTCACATAAATTGTTATTTTATATATAATTCCTTTTGTTTTTTGATATCCTTGGATTATTGATTAAAATGTGTGATTTATATGAGCTATGATTAATTAAGGAGTATTGAAAATTGAACTTTAAGTGAGTGTGTAGAAGTATGTGTAACCTGTCATGTGATTATAATTAAGTATTACAAATTATGTATGTAATGATGAGAAACTGTAAAAGTTTAAGTCAATAAAGTATCTATCTATCTATCTATAAACATATATTCAGTTTTCCTCAGGCTGCCGGCCTCATGATTATACGAAAATTACAATTGTTTAAAACAATGATTCAAACACAATCATTTACAATGAGCTCAAAACATGAGCTCCTATCAACATATTAACTGAACCATTTGGCTAGAAACTTTATTGATTCAAACCTACAACTATATAACAATATATCCGCAATAAAGGACAATAAAGGAAACTAAATGGTTTTAACACTATCCTTCAAAACATAACACTTACAAGCTAAGGGTTTCAGAAACATACGTCGAGCTGAACACTGAAATGAGCTATCCCGGTCTATAGCTACGTTGGCTGTGTTAATAGTGATGTCTCAGCCTCATATGTTGGGCTGGACACTAACCTCAACTATAACTTTATATAACTATATATATCAGGTTCGAACGTATGTTCAACCGTTTCGAACTATTTATATCAACATAAAATGGTTCAACTTCTTTTACTGAATTCTTTAAGTGGTACACCCCTACCCCCTACTTCCTTGTGTCACATGTTGGGCTGGACACTAGCCTGAACTATCACTTTATATAACTGTACTGTAACGTTAACCATGTCTCGTCTTTTGATACGAACAGGGTTACGTCACTTTACCGGGATTTGTTTAAACCGTCTCTATTATTACCAGATAAACATACTTGACAAACTCCTGCATTGTTTTATAATGTTTATTATACACTCTAACAAATTATTATTCGTCTAGTTTAATGAAATACATATTCCATAGGAACTAAAGTATATCTTTATTTTTAAACACATTTGCTAACTGTCCCTTTCAGTTACTACATTGCGCTTCACTAATATCTATATTTATTTTTTTACACATATTACATCATCACTCTAAGATCAACCTTAAAACTCTGCTACGTTTTTCTGTGTGCGTGTTATTTTATAGGTTGCTTGTAGACAGGGCGTTTCACTAAACGAAAAGTATACATTTACAAGCCTTTTAAGAATATTGATGTGTGTGTGTAGTATAGTTGTATAATACATATGATTTTGTTTTATGTAATACCCCCCCCCCCCCCCACACACACACACACACCCCACTACCACCCCCCCCCCCCCCCCCCCCCCCCCCCCATACACACACCATCTCCCGTTGAAGACAAAATGTCCTCATTTTGAGTTTATGACACAACTTTTTTGTTTGTGTTTTTGTTTTGAAAATTTCCAAATGGTTTGTTGAACGCCCCTTCTTTTATCAGAATTCAAATGTAAAACTGTACCGGATGTGGTGCGCATTCTGGGAGCTATGTGATCACTCCTTTGTTGTTTCGTAAACCTTTTGTGTCAAATACAAGCCCAGTAATCGACGTCATCAGCAGGTGCACGAGATGATCATCTGTCTCGACTCGGTAAGTAATCACACGCATTTCAGCTCAAATTCTAAGTCCAAAAAGTTATAATTGTGCCTAAAGTATCGCAATTAATGGTAAAAAGGCTCGGTTAATATTCACTTCTGCTAATACTTAGCGAATTGAGAGCAGAATCAAAGAAATTTAAAAATGAAAAAACTCCACTCAGAATCATCTCGCTAAAATAACTTTCTTTGATTCTGCTCTCATTTCGCTAAGTCAACTATTGCCTATAGTCCCCAACATAGATGTAACCACCTACCTTAAAACCGCACAATGGATACTTCTCAACCCTGCAAAATTTCACAAGACAGCCCTCAAGGGAAAGTTAAATTATTGCGAAAAAACTATTTTTTATTTATAGTAACAGCAACCTTGAACTGTGACCAACTGACCTGAATAACAATCCAGTGCTTCCTTTCATTGGGCCGCCTATTTTTATGAAGTTGTGTAAAACTCATTTAAACCATACTGTATTTACTCTTGACTTCCAATAACTGGTTGTTGTAGTACAGAATTTATTCTGACAGGTGTTACTTAAGTCTTTCAATTAATGATTACAAAGGGGATTATCAGCGACCATACTACAAATGTATTGAGCGGAAACTATTTTCTATTTATAGTAAATATGAGTTCTTTATACAAACTCTGGTTTGGTGCAATATTCCTTCGTATATACTTGTATTGACAACAAAAGTCAAATACTGAACATCTGTCATATAGCAAACACGCCAGTTAGTCGATAAATACATCTGGTGTTATGCCAGTACTACTACTACTAATTGCAATTGCTTTTTTTTAATCATATTTATTAAAGTAATATACTGATAAGGTATATATACATATATTTCATGTCAAATTTTTGTATTGTCTAGAACACCTGTCCATAGTAAAACAATCATTTACATAGCCCGTTTGAGAATAAATTACTAGTTTATGTTTTTCTGGTAATGACATTTGCATATTTGAATGATACTTAATAAATAGTGGATATTAATATACATTTATAGAAAATGAGTAGATAAATAAACGTTGCATCACGCGTATACTTGCACTTTAATCCTACTTTCTTGCTTTTATTTTAGGTTTGAGCCACAAGTTCGTCCATCATTAATTAAGGTCTTTGCCGTCAGTATTATAATTAACAACTAGAATCAAAATATTTCCACTCCTAATTCCTAATACGTACGGACGATTCCGGAATTGAACCGCGCATTTTGAGAATTCCGATAATGCCGCACATTTTAAAAATTCTTTAATTTAATTTAATAATATTTTATATGCTTGATGTTATTTACATAAATATATGTGATATAAAAATACAAAATAACATTTACAAATGGACTGGACCACGAGATACCACAACATCAGTTACGGTCCTTTCCAAATAGGCAGAGTTCAACAAAATGTTTATATGAATATCTAGTTAAGCAAAGCAAAGAAATAATGTTTTAACAATAGTAACCGAAAGGAAAAGAAAAAAGAAAAAAAAAGAACTACAACATCACACACATACCAAACAAAATATCGTTCATCAAGAACCACATGATAAGCCTCCCGTGTCCCATACCTTAACAATTCTTTCTTTGCGCAGAGCGATTCCGGAATTATCCATATTCTCATTTTGCGCATAACATATATAAATGTTACACATTTATTCCCGATTTTAATAAATTAATAACGTACCTAACCACTTGAAAACACATATTTTCTATAATGGGCACGGAATAATAAAGTAAACACAGTTTGTAAAAAAAATAATTAAAAAATGAGGAAATAAAATAAGATAAAATTAAAAAAATATAGATCACGGGTGAGGAGAAAAAAGTTGTCATGCATACTTGAACCAGTATTATCTTATCTCAGAAACAGTTTACTGAAATGTTAACCGAATGATTACATATACGTGAAAGGTGAAAGGGAAACACGTCATTTTACAAGGGAACAGATAGATTGTGAAACAAGTTCTTGCAACTTACATTAATCATTTTCGATGGCTTCCTGGGTATAATCAGCATTCACCAATGTGGATTATTTAACTACTGAAGGATACATGACATGGCTATGGCGAGGATTGAACCCACAAACTCTCGATCGAAAGTCCGCTTCTCCACCATTGGACAACGTACTCCGTATATCTATTCATACGCCAAAGCGCGTGCGCGTGTGTGTGAAAATGCTTCTTTTTTTAGCATGGTTTGCGGTTGCGAGAGCAGGAATTTGTAGGTTGGAGCTGTTCCATTAGCTCGAACCCATCCTGTATATCTTTACCATAAATGTGCTTACTACAACAATAGTCTTATTTAAATTTGGTTGTTAAACTGTTGCTGTATTATTAATGTGTTATCTTTGCCAGGTGTATATGTTATATGTATAAATACATAGACCTAATAACAAATATTATTAATATTTCTGTTATAAATATCACTGTCAGCTGATTAAAAACATTATTATTTGTTTTTAGTATTTATTTTTTCTTATTTTTTCTATTTATATTTTCCATTTATATATGCTGTAAAATTAGAGTTATCATATTCTGTCTGCGGAATCATATTTATAAGAAATAAAATTCGATATGCATTGCTACATGTATTATGTTTTTTATTTAACCATGTAGAGCCATGTTATACTTTGCATTCAGTCACTAAAGTACTATGCTCACTCTACTGTATGCAGTATAATTATAATTTTAGGACGTAAACATAACTTTTAGTATTATATCCTCAAACATGTGAATTATATTAATTGAGAACGAAACATTACAGATATATGCATATATTATGTTTTAATTAATCAAAGCAATCTCCGTTTGAATATATGCTTTCCGCCAACTGCTATGCCCTTCCTACTGTATGTGGTATAATTATCATATAAAGAAGAACAACTCTTTTTTAAAATACTCCGGATTCAAAGATAATCGAACCCTTGATCTCCGGATTCAAAGGTTCTCGACCCCGTGATCTCCGGATTCAAAGATGTTCGACCGTGTGATCTCCGGATTCAGTTATTCTCGACTCCGTGATCTCCGGATTCAAAGATTCTCGACCCCGTGGTCACCAGATTCAAAGATTTTCGACCCCGTGATATCCGGGTTCAAAGATTCTCGACTCCGTGATCTCCGGATTCAAAGATTCTCCAACGCGTGATCACCGGATTCAAATATTTTCGACCACTTGATCTCCGATTTCAAAGGTTCTCGACCCCGTGATCTCCGGATTCAAAGATGTTCGACCGTGTGATCTCCGGATTCAGTTATTCTCGACTCCGTGATCTCCGGATTCAAAGATTCTCGACCCCATGGTCACCAGATTCAAAGATTTTCGACCCCGTGATATCCGGGTTCAAAGATTCTCGACTCCGTGATCTCCGGATTCAAAGATTCTCCAACGCGTGATCACCGGATTCAAATATTTTCGACCACTTGATCTCCGATTTCAAAGATTCTCGATCCCGTGATCTCCCGATCCAAAGATTCTCGACCCCGCGATCTCCGGATTCAAAGATTCTCGACCGCGCGATCTCCGGATTTCAAGATTCGCGACCCCGCGATCTCCGGATTCAAAGATTCTCGACCCCGTGATCTCCGAATTTAATGGCACTGATGACACTCTGTCGGCTATTTATAAACGTATAATCGGTGACATTAAGCCGATCAGAACAGTTTCTTGTGACCCAAGATACATAAGGGTCATCAGAACCTTTTTTCTAGTGGTACTTCTTGGCGCGAACTGGGGGCATTCACTGAGGTATCTGCACAATATCTGTACAGTTCTTCTGTCCATTTTAAAGAACCGCTTAATTAAACGTATCTGGCAGATATCTGGGAACTGTGTTTTCATAGAAGTTCTCACACTTGTAGCGGTCTTTTCTTTCATTCCTGAAAAGAAAAGAAGAAAAGAATTGGCAATCACAAAATTAACATACATGTCAAGTGCTCAAAGAAAATTATTTTAAGAGACAGGCACAGGGCTTGTTGCTTCTGAAAATGGACAGGCCCTGATTTAAAATGGACAGGCCCTGATTTAAAATGGAAAGGTCCAATATTTTTTTCTTAGTGGAAATGTGTCTTTATTCGCTTTTGTCCTGTTTTAATGGGATGACAATAGGGTAAGTGTGAGGTTTGGTGCACCCTAGAACCGGTTTAAACCCCCAGTGGCCTACTTTGCCACTGACCGTTCCAATGCGATAGCCCTATTGCCAACCCTTTTGTGTTTGTGTTGTCTTTTGCATTTAATATTACCTTTGCCTTCTTGTTTGTCTGTTTGCGTGTTTGTTTCTGTGTTTTGTGGTTGACTGTCCTCCTTGAATGCTACTTTCCCTGTCCGATCTTTTTGTATTTCTTTATAGCACACATTTGTTACGTATGTATTACTCAAACTCAGAACCTCCCCTGACTATATTTTTATTTTTGTTACCACATTATGCTCCCTAGTCAGCAGACTTATTTATCACTTCGTTAGAATAGAATATTACATTGAAATTTACAACCGATGCAAAGGAGAGTACTAGCTCTTTTGCCAAATTATAATAATCAGAGCCGACTTGGTGAAACTGGAGCCGAACTTGGAGCCAAATTTTAATCAGGTTTTATTAGATTTTCAGGGCCTCCTCTGGCTATATTTTTCATTTTGTCACCACTTTCTCTAGGTTAAAGAATTAGGAGCCTACAGTAAAATTCATTTAAAAGTAGGATTGCAGAAACTCCTTACACATGATAAAAGAAAGAATTATGGATTAAATAATGAATAGAAATGTTTTTCTTATTCGATTATGTAAAAAAAAAAAATCCGAAATTATGTACCATCCGAACTACTATGACACCGCACTTTTACGGCACGAAAATTTCACAAACATTCAATCGAAATACCATCAATTAGGAACTTTTTTCATGCATTAATGTGTTTTGAGTGGCTACTACCTTACTAGTGCCCATATACTTTGCTGGCTACTACCTTACTAGTGCCACTGTACTTTGGTGGCTATTCTACCTTACTAGTGCCAATGGACTTCCATGGTGGCTACTACCTTACTAGTGCCCATGAACTTTGGTGGCTACTACCTTACTAGTGCCAATGGACTTTGGTGGCTAGTTACATTTTACTTTGGTGGCTACTATCTTAATAGTGACAATGTACTTTGGTGACTACTACCTTAATAGTGCCAATGTACTTTGGTGGCTACTACCTTACTAGTGATAATGTACTTTGGTGGCTGCTACCATACTATTGCCCATGTACTTTGGTAGCTACTACCTTACTATTGCCCATGTACTCTGGTGGCTACTACATTACTAGAGCCAATGCACTTTGGTGGCTTCTACTTTAATAGTGTCAGTGCACTTTGATGGCTACTGCCTTACTAGTGCCAATGTACTTTGGTGGCTACTACCTTAATAGTGCCAGTGTACTTTTGTGGCTACTACCTTACTAATGCCAACGTACTTTGGTGGCTACTACCTTATTAGTGCCAATGTACTTCGGTGGCTACTACCTTACTAGTGCCAATGTACTTTGGCGGCTACTACCTTAAAAGTGCCAATGTACTTTGGTGGCTACAACCTTCCTAGTGTCAATATTCGTTGGTGGCTACTACCTTACTAGTGCCAATGGACTTTGGTGGCTATTCTACCTTACTAGTGCCAATGAACTTCCGTGGCGGCCACTACCTTACTAGTGCCCATGAACTTTGGTGGCTACTACCTTACTAGTGCCAACGTACTTTGGTGGCTACTACCTTATTAGTGTCAATGTACTTTGGTGGCTACTACCTTACTAGTACCAATGTACTTTGGTGGCTACTACCTTACTAGTGCCCATATACTTTGCTGGCTACTACCTTACTAGTGCCACTGTACTTTGGTGGCTATTCTACCTTACTAGTGCCAATGAACTTCCGTGGTGGCTACTACCTTACTAGTGCCCATGAACTTTGGTGGCTACTACCTTACTAGTGCCAATGGACTTTAGTGGCTAGTTACATTTTACTTTGGTGGCTACTATCTTAATAGTGCCAATGTACTTTGGTGACTACTACCTTAATAGTGCCAATGTACTTTGGTGGCTACTACCTTACTAGTGATAATGTACTTTGGTGGCTGCTACCATACTATTGCCCATGTACTTTGATAGCTACTACCTTACTATTGCCCATGTACTCTGGTGGCTACTACATTACTAGAGCCAATGTACTTTGGTGGCTACTACCTTAATAGTGCCAGTGTACTTTTGTGGCTACTACCTTACTAATGCCAACGTACTTTGGTGGCTACTACCTTATTAGTGCCAATGTACTTCGGTGGCTACTACCTTACTAGTGCCAATGTACTTTGGCGGCTACTACCTTAATAGTGCCAATGTACTTTGGTGGCTACAACCTTCCTAGTGTCAATATTCGTTGGTGGCTAAAACATTAATAGTGCCAATGTTATTTGGTGGCTAGTGCCTTCCTAGTGCCCATATACTTTGGTGGCTAGTACTTTACTAGTGTTCATGGACTTTGGTGGCTACTACCTTACTAGTGCCATTGTACTTTGATGGCTACACTAACTTAATAGTGTCAATGAATGAATGAATGAATGGTGTTTTACGGCACGTCGACACATAAATAGGTCATATTGTGCGCAAAAACTGAAGAAAGATGAAGAGATGAAGGATTAATTAAAAATTAATGTAAATATATCAAGATAAAACTATTAAAAAATAAGGGATGATATGGTAGTAATATAAACTATATATGTAAATCAACAAATGCCCGAAAACGGGTATATAAAAAAGAAATTATTTACAAGAACATATTATAATGATTTATATAGTCTGACTTCCTTCAGGAAATCTAAAACTAGACTAAAATCTATAGTATTAAATAACTCGGTCATAGTTTTAACATTGTAGTACCTTTGACGCATAGGATCAAAGTCTACACATTCCAACAATATGTGTTTGACCGTTAACGGTGCAAAGCAGGGTATACATTCTGGTAATTGCTCACCTTGTAATAAATATGAATGAGTATAACGTGTATGCCCTATCCTGCACCGGGTTAGGACAACTTCCTTTCGACGAATGGGTCTACTAGAAAAAAGCCATTCTCCTAGTAACGGTTTAATTGAATGGAGTTTATTGTTAACTGACAAATCCCAAGCGGCTTCCCAAGAGTTACGAATATATGTGTTAATACAACTTTTAAAATCATTTAGTAATTTGTAATTTGTAATTTGGTAATTTGGTATTATATATATGTAAACCTAATGCTTCCTTAGCAGCACTATCAGCTCTATCATTACCACGTATTCCTACATGGCTTGGAAGCCAGCAGAAAAAAATAACATTATCAATTATAAGAGAATTGTACTTTTCTAAAAGTTGAAGCACAACTGGGTTATCATAGTTCATATTACCCAGTGCTTGAAGAGATGAAAGGGAATCAGAAAAGATTACAAAATGGTCATCATCAGATTCCTGAATATAATTTAAGGCAAGTTCAATTGCCTTAAGTTCAGCTGAAAAGATAAAGGCCTTGTCAGGCAGGCGGCTCTTTATGCTGTGTTTGTGAACAACAGCTGCTGCAGCTACCTTATCTCCATCTTTAGAACCATCTGTGTATATATGTTGAAAACAATGAACTTTCGTGGCTACTACCTTACTAGTGCCAATGTACTTTGGCGGCTGCTACGTTACTAGTGACAATGTACTTTGGTGGCTGAAACCTTACTAGGGCCAATGTACTTTGGCGGTTGCTACCGTAATAGTGCCAATGTACTTTGGTGGCTGCTACCTTACTAGTGCCAATGTACTTTGGCTGCTACTACCTTAATAGTGCCAATGTACTTTGGTGGCTACTACCTTACTAGTGCCAATGTACTTTGCTGGCTGCTACCTTACTAGTGCTAATGTACTTTGCGGCTGCTACCTTACTAGTGCCAATGTACTTTGGCGGCTGCTACCTTACTAGTGCCAATGTACTTAAATTTGTGGCTACTACCTTAATAGTGCCAATGTACTTTGGTGGCTACTACCTTACTACTGCATATGTACTTTGGTGGCTACTATCTTACTAGTGCCAATGTACTTGGCGGCTTCTATCTTAATAGTGCCAATGTACTTTGGTGGCTACTACCTTCCTAGTGTCAATATACGTTGGTGGCTAAAACCGTACTAGTGTCGATGTTCTTTGGTGGCTACTGCCTTCCTGGTTCCCATATACTTTGGTGGCTACTACCTTGCTAGTGCCTATGTACTTTGGTGGCTGAAACCTTACTAGTGCAATGTACTTTGGCGGCTGCTACCTTAATATTGCCAACGTACTTTGGTGACTACTACCTTATTAGTGCCATTGTACTTTGGTGGCTACTACCTTACTAGTGCCAATGTACTTTGGCGGCTACTACCTTAATAGTGCCAATGTTCTTTGGTGGCTACTACCTTCCTAGTGCCAATATACGTTGGTGGCTAAAACCTTACTAGTGCCAATGTTATTTGGTGAGTACTGCCTTCCTAGTGCCCATGTACTTTGGTGGCTGCTACTTTACTAGTGCCCATGGACTTTGGTGGCTACTACCTTACTAGTGCCACTGTTCTTTGGTGGCTACACTTACTTACTACTGCCAATGAACTTTCGTGGCTACAACCTTACTAGTGCCAATGTACTTTGGCGGCTGCTACCTTACTAGTGACATTGTACTTTGGTGACTGAAACCTTACTAGGGCCAACGTACTTTGGCGGCTGCTACCTTAATAGTGCCAATGTACTTTGGTGGCTGCTACCTTAATAGTGCCAATGTACTTTGGTTGCTACTTACTTAATAGTGCCAATGTACTTTGGTGGCTAATACCTTACTAGTGCCAATGTACTTTGGTGGCTGCTACCTTGCTAGTGCCAATGTACTTGGCGGCTGCTGCCGTACTAGAGCCAATGTACTTTGGCGGCTGCTACCTTACTAGTGCCGATGTACTTTGGTGGCTACTGCCTTCCTAGTGCCCATATACTTTGGTGGCTGCTACTTTACTAGTGCCCATGGACTTTGGTGGCTACTACCTTACTAGTGCCACTGTACTTTGGTGGCTACACTTACTTACTACTGCCAATGAACTTTCGTGGCTACTACCTTACTAGTGCTAATGTACTTTGGCGGCTGCTACCTTACTAGTGACATTGTACTTTGGTGACTGAAACCTTACTAGGGCCAACGTACTTTGGCGGCTGCCAATGTACTTTGGTGGCTGCTACCTTAATAGTGCCAATGTACTTTGGTTGCTACTTACTTAATAGTGCCAATGTACTTTGGTGGCTACTACCTTACTAGTGCCAATGTACTTTGGTGGCTGCTACCTTGCTAGTGCCAATGTACTTGGCGGCTGCTACCTTACTAGTGCCAATGTACTTTGGCGGCTGCTACCTTACTAGTGCCAATGTACTTTGGTGACTACTGCCTTCCTAGTGCCCATATACATTGTTGCCTTCTACCTTGCTAGTGCCCATGGACTTTGGTGGCTACTACCTTACTAGTGCCACTGTACTTTGGTTGCTACACTAACTTACTAGTGCCAATGAACTTTCGTGGCTACTACCTTGCTAGTGCCAAAGTACTTTGGCGGCTGCTACCTTACTAGTGACAATGTACTTTGGTGGCTGAAACCTTACTAGTGCCAATGTACTTTGGTGACTACTGCCTTCCTAGTGCCCATATACATTGTTGGCTACTACCTTGCTAGTGCCCATGGACTTTGGTGGCTACTACCTTACTAGTGCCACTGTACTTTGGTTGCTACACTAACTTACTAGTGCCAATGAACTTTCGTGGCTACTACCTTGCTAGTGCCAAAGTACTTTGGCGGCTGCTACCTTACTAGTGACAATGTACTTTGGTGGCTGAAACCTTACTAGTGCCAATGTACTTTGGCGGCTGCTACCTTAATAGTGACAATGTAGTTTGATGGCTACTACATCACTAGTGCCAATGTAATTTGGTGGCTACTACATTACTAGTGTGTACTTTGGTGGCTACTACATTACTAGTGTCAGTGTTCTTTGGTGACTACTACCTTACTATTGCCCTTGTACTTTGGTTGCTGCTACTATACTTTTGCCCATGTACTTTGGTGGCCACTACTTACTATTGCCCTCGTACTTTGGTGGTTACTACATTTCTAATGCCAATGTACTTTGGTGGTTACTACCTTACTATTGCCCACGTACTTTGGTGGTTACTACATAAATATTGCCCACGTACTTTGGTGGCTACTACATTACTATTGCCCACGTACTTTGGTGGCTACTACCTTGCTATTGCCCATGTACTTTGGTTGCTACTACCTTACTATTAACAGCAGTAGCATTACATCCAGAAAGTGTCAGCTCGCTGAGCGCACGAACGGCGAAGATATAGCAGTAGCAGCAGTTACTGCTAGCAGTAGCAGCAGTAGCAGTATTAATTGATAGCAGTATTAGCAGTAGAACTGTAGCAGCAGTAGAAGCAGTAGCAACAGTATCATCGCCGTCTCTTTTTTGTTTCTACATTTCCTTTTTAACCATCAAGTTTTATAGACAACCTCTTTCACACTTCGTTCTCTACCGTTAAGTACTGTTGAAACTTAGTAAAAAAACAAATAACGAGTGTCGCCAGTGGGAAGATCAACCACATAGACATGCGGTCTCACCGGATTATAAAAGCCTGATGGCTAACCTTCTAATATAACCCCACTTGAGATTGTTTATCACAGTTTTTGTTCTACTGCTGTAGTACTGAAGTGTGTACACAGGTACACTTGAAGATTCGTGTTTTGTCGGATTACGGGTATTACCGGCGGATAGATACGTGGGCTCGTTGGTTTTTAAAAGCATGATAGCCGGTCTACTAATATCACCCTGTTTGAAATTCTTTATCGGGGTTTTAGTTTTACTGCTGTATTACTGAAATATGCACGTATTCAGTCCTATGCATTACTGTGTGTAAATAGCTCACAGTGCGTCAACGTGTAGGTCATACTACAACAATTTTTTTTCCATAGGCCTGCCTTATAGCTCTAAGCTCTGTACTGAATTCGCTAATATAGTAAGCTATATTTTTTATTACTTGTTTTGAAAGACCTCTCATAGTTTTATCAAAAAAAATATACATACGCCATACATTGAGTATGTTTTGAAAAAGCTGTTTGGGTCGGATGGTGCTGACCCACCTACTTGCATGTAGTAACATGAGGAAAATGTAAAATATACTTCTTTTTTTGATTATGCAACACATTATGAATACATTGCACAAATGTATGATTTAACCTTTATAAGTACTCTTCAAAAGTTGAATGTCAATTTTTTAGCAAGATTTTTTGTTTTGTTTACCTTGTCAACCATGTCAACCAATCAAAATTAAGAGATTCTGTGTAATAGCTCCGAATTTACCCTGGAACGTTTTCCCTGCACGCCGATTGGTTGGTAATTGGTGTAGTCTGATCTGTAAGTGTGCCAGAAAATTCACTGATAGCTATAATAACAATAAAACCATTAAACAGATCACCGTTGACCACGTGCGGTCCATTTGGTCAGTGCCGAGATATTTTTACCAGACTTTATCTTTGAATTTGTTTGCATGATTGTATCATTTCTGATTTTGTTTGAATATGTATACATGAGTAGGAATGAGATTTTTGTCATTTGTACATGTACACAAGAGTAGGAATGTACGTGAGATGAATTAGGAAAAAAAAGATGAATATGGAAGCTAAAACAGAGTAACTAAAGCAAATATATATACACATTGCAATCAATATCGGATAAAATCAACCAATCAAATAAATGACAGATAGCCATGCGCCTTCTAGCGTTGACATGGGCAATATTCTAAGCGTTGACATGGGCAATATTCTACATTTAAAGTCCACGATGTAGGGACAATTTTGTATATTTTATGCGTATCATAGATGTCTTGGTTTTAGTATGAAACAAATAATATACTTTTGAAGACATTTAAAAAATAAAGTTCACCTTTTGTAAAATAATCTTCTCATGTAATTGTCACATATACAAATGCTAGCACGAGTGTAACTTATAATATCCTCCTCCCTCCTCCTCTTCCTCCTATTCCTCCTCCTCATTAATTTGTATGCAAAAAAATGTAAAAATAAATACTGTTTGAATCAATATTAAATTGTTCTATAAATTGGGTCTAATTTATCTGATAATCTGGTAAGAGATTTTATATTTGATAAAGGATCTCTGAAATCATACTGGGAGATTAAATCAAGCAAATCTCTCAGTGAGTGTAATCTTATAAAACACGATGCTAAAATACATTGAATTCTGTACAAAAATGTGTTCGTGTTTTTTTTTACTTATTGAAGACAGATGCTTTCAGATAATACATTTTAAGATTAAACAAGATTCTCTGTAAAATTAATGCGTTTTTTATGGAAGGCACATTTAACGTGTCCAGACAAGCAAAGGAAAATCAGACTCTATTAATACACCGGGGTTCCCCTACTATTTTCCGTAATACGGACGAACGCTTATTGATTTTAACTTATCTATACGTTATTGGCTTTTCAAAAATCGCCTCTGCCGGCCAAGATGGACCTTTATATAGAGAAAGAACAAGATCGACTACCTTAAGTGTTGCTGTGTACTACTCATGGGGGCCATTTTTAGTGAAAGATGAAATAAGTTATATATAATACTAAGTTCCAACGTTGGGTAAAATGTCCGCCGTAATTAACCCAGAAAAGAAAATTCTAAAAATTCTGTAAATATTTAATTATTAATACAAATGTTAGTTTTTTTAAAAAAACAAACATATTTAACAACAAACACGAATAGCGGTGCCAAATTTTAAAGCCGGATTGCTAACATTGAACTAGAGATAAGAGCAATTTTTTATTTAATTTAAAATTAACCCGCATTGATACGAATTTAATCAGGTTTTACGGCACACCAACACATACAAGGTTATACGGCGCCGAACAGGAATAAACATAACAGGCTCATCCTCCATTTAAATCCAGATAAAATATGAGACACATGATCGATACATTTTACAAAATCTCTTTGAACTTAAAAATCATTAAAATTGGAGGAAATAAAACCTCTTTGGACTTCTATAAAAACTCTTTGGACTTTAAAATCATTAAAACTGGAGGGCACAAAACCTCTTTGGACTTTTACAAAACTCTTTGGAATTTAAAACATTATGATGGGAGGAAATAAAACCTCTTTGGACTTTCACAAAAACTCTTTGGACTTTGAAATGATTAAAACCGGAGGAAATAAAACCTCTTTGGATTTTCACAAACACTCTTTGGACCTTTAAAATCATTAAAACCGTAGGAAATAAAATTTCTTTGGACTTTCACAAAAACTCTTTGAACTTTAAAAGCATTACAACCGGAGGAAATAAAATCTCTTTGGACTTTTAAAAAACTCTTTGGACTTTAAAATCATTAAAACCGGAGGGGACAAAACATCTTTGGACTTTAAACACATTAAAACTGGAGGGGACAAAACCTCTTTGGATTTTTCAAAAACTCTTTGGAATTTAAAATCATTAAAACTGGTGGCGACAAAACATCTTTGGACTTTACAAAAACTCTTTCGACATTAAAATCATTAAAACTGGAGGGGAGAAAACCTCTTTTGACTTTCACAAAAATCTTTGGACATAAAATATCACCAGACTGAAAGTGATAAAACCTCTTTGGACTTGAACAAAATGTCTTTGGACTTTAAAATCATTAAAACTCGAGGACACAAAACGTCATTGGACTTTTACAAAAACTCTTTGGACTTTAAACGCATTAAAACAGGAGGGGACAAAACGTCTTTGGAATTTTCAATAACTTTTTGGACTTAAAAACCATTAAAACCAGAAGAAAAAAACTCTTTGGACTTAAAAACCATTAAAACCGGAGGAACTATAACCTCTTTGGACTTTACAAAAACTCTTTGGACTTTAAACTCATTAAAACCGGAGGAAATAAAACTCTTTGGACTAAATATATCACCAAAATGAATCTGATAAAGCCTCTTTAGACTTGAGCAAAATCTCTTTGGACTTAACACAAAATCTCTTACTCTTTAGACCTAAATATCCTTAAAACATTAGGACGGTTAGGTTCTCTTTGGACTTTTACAAAAACTCTTTGTACTTCCAAAACCTCTTTAGACCTTAATATCCTTAAACATTAGGAAGGATAAAATCTCTTTGGACCTATACAAAAACTCTTTGGACTTTAAAAAATTTAAAACTGGAGGGGACAAAACCCCTTTGGACTTTTACAAAAACTCTTTGGACTTATAAATCATTAAAACTGGAGGCAATAAAAACTCTTTGGACTTTCACAAAAACTCTTTGTACTTAAAATATCACCAAACTGAAAGTGATAAAACCTCTTTGGACTTGAGCAAAATCTCTATGGACTTTTACTAAAACTCTTCGGACCTGATATAAATCCTCTTTGTACTTTTAAAAAACCCTCTTTAGACCTAAATATCTTCAAAACTATGGAGGGATAAAACCTGTTTGGTCTTGAGCAAAATCTCTTTGGACTTGATATAAAACTTCTTACTCTTTAGACCTAAATATCCTTAAAACAATAGGACGACCGTTAGGGCCTCTTTGAATTGTTACAAAAACTCTTTGGACTTTAAAATCATTAAAACCGAAGGAAATAAAACCTCTTTGGACTTTTATAAAAACTCTTTGGACTTAAAATATCACCAAACTGAAAATAATAAAATATCGTTGGACTTGAACAGAACCTCTTTGGACTTAATACAAAACCTCTTTGGACCTGGAAGGGATAAAACCTCTTTGGATTTTTACAAAAACTGTTTGGATTTCTGCATCATTAAAACGTTCGATATAAAACCTCGTTGACTTCACTTTTGCCTACTTGACTAACTGAACATTACCCCGTTTAAATAAAAATGTGTTTTGACTCTGTATAAAAACAAGGGCCTGTATCGCTTCACTGGCTATATGGAGTCTTTGATTGGGAATACGACAAGAGCATTCGCAACAAGGCTTGATACTGATCATTCCCGCCAAGTTTCACCGAAATCCAGCAAGGGGTACAGGGAAAAATGTCTGGATAAAATTTGTGTATATTAGACCTTAACTCATTCAACCAGAACACAGATAGGCGCAACTAGGCTTGGTTCTCCTCATCCCTGCCAAAACTCGTTGAAATTCGGCCAGGAGTTCAGAAGCGACTAGTCAGGATAAAGTTTGTGTATCAAAACATTTAAAGGGCTATAACTCCGCAAAAATCATTCAACCGGAACACGGTGATGACAGCGATGACATGCACCATTAGGCCAGGTACTGATCATCCCTGCAATGTTTCACTCAAATCCAGTCAGGGTTCAGGAGAATGTAGTCTGAACAAAATGTGTGTATTAAAACCTTTAAAGGGCCATAACCCACCCAAAAGTCTTTCAAACGCAATACGGCGATGGCATGCATAACTAGGCTTAGTACTGATCATCCCTGAAAAGTTTCATTGAAATCCAGTCAAGGGTTCAAGAGAAATAGTCCAGATAAAGTTTGTGAAGTAAAACCTTTAAAGGGCCATAATTCTGCTAAAATTCATTAAAATGAAACACGGTGACGATATACACAACTATTTTTGTACTGATCATCCCTGCCAATTTTCATTAACATCTGGCCATCTAAAAACCCTATCAAGGGCAATAACTCCAGTGAAGTTAATCCGATCCGGCTGGTTTTCGAACTTGTTCGAGCTTTCATTGATAAAATAACCGATTAATATTGTTCACAAGGCAAAGGTTAACGGACGGACGACGGAGGGACGGACGACGAAAGCCTGACAACGGACAACTCGTCATCCCATAAGCTAAAATCATCTTTGATCAGCTACTATTTTGAAATAAATGATAATTGTTTGCTGTATTAAAAATTCCTTTGACTGCAACATGTGTATTACAATTTAAAAAAAAAAAACATGCATTAATGTTGTGTTGTTGTGTGCTTCGTAAATCTCAACTTCGTAATAGATTATTACGGTAACGGTTAAGTTAACACAAATAAAGCAGAACGACGACGTTACATTTCATAAATAAATAAATGACAAAGTGTCTAAAGAAAAAGCTACACATTAAAGACGCTATTTAACACCTCTTTAAAGTATATAAACCTTGAAAAGACTAAAGCTTTCTTGTGTCACTATAATGTTTTGATCCAATTTTATGATGAATGGCATTATAGCATAATTTGATTGTGTTTATGCAACTCAAAATAATATGTTTACATTAAAACATTCAATGGCAAATAAACAGGCTGTCATAAATATATAATACAAGTATATATTAATAAGAATGCAATACTAATAGTGGTCCGCGGTCCCGGTTAGTCCCGGATCTCAGGTTTTATCCCGTTTTAGCTCCCACCATAAAATACGGCATAAAATAGTGCGCTTATTATTCAATATAACGTGTTCAAACTGAGAGTTTTAAAACTGGGTGAACATATTTTTTTCAATAAAGTGACTTCAAATGTCTGACGTAATGTTATATATGTTTAATTTACAGTTAACTAGTTACTAAAGGTTATGTATTCATACACTATCTGATTGACATTTCTAAAACTCTTTACGGTGTACGGCTAATGCTTCCCTTTGGGTCTGGTATTTCTTACGGCAGTAAATTGAGTAATTCAAATATAATACTGTTTCCATAGCCTGTTGGCAGCACAGCTAATGTGTCTTTATCACGGTAAAATGACTTAAGTGCATCTAACTGTTTATCTTTTACCTGTTTTTTTGTGTGCAAAAGTTAAACTAAAATCTAAACATTCCTCGAATTTCTCGGACTGCCATGTTTGTTTACAAATTAACATTACGTAATTAATTACATAATAGTTTTATATTTAACTAGCTTAACTTAAAATGACCATAAAATGATAAGAATTATATTTCAAGAGTATAAAATTTAATAAATAATGCAAATATGTTTAAAATCAATCCATTTCCGGGTCTATATTTTTGTTACGGTTTACACGGTACTTTGCCGGGGCAAATCACTGAAACCCATCAAATCGACGTGTATCATTGGAAATACCTACGAGCATTATTTCCGATGATTTACGGAAATGAGCGAGTTTGTACGATTGGTATCATTTGTGACTTTACAACTGATGCTAAAGTTTAATATTGGAGTGAATTTCTATTATCTTTCCTAAGAAATATGGTGTGTAAGCATCAATTCTTATCAATTTATTAAATATACAGTCATATTCGTTTTGAATAAATTTAAATGTTTTTGAAAATATTCCCAAATGTGTCAACATGGTGAGACCGTTATAGGTGGGAAACCGATATAGGAATACATCTTGTTGGTGAATTTTTTTTTCTTTTTCTAAAATATAATAGGTCGCCCATGAGATTTAGCAAATCTGATTTGATAGTAACAGGCATGCTTGTGTTTCGAATCTTAATAATGTCTCATGATCTAAAATGCCTATCCCATAAAGGCTAACGTATGAAATAAAATCCACCAATTATTAACATTTTTAAAACCTGTATATCCAAACCATTTTGATTTGAAAAAAATAAAGAAAACAATAAATACAATAATATACACTATATATGTAGTTACATATATATATATTAACATTTTTAAAACCTGTATAATTTATCCAAACCATTGTGTATATATGTATATAATATAATATATATATATATATATATATGTATGTATATAATACAATGTATATGTGAAACTTTCACTTTTTGATTTTGTTATATGTCTCAGCAAATTCTTTTGTAATGAACAAGGTTCCCCACGCCTTTTCAAGATTTGCCGATCGATATTTATAAATGCGATATTTCAATAATGTTTATTTCAATAATATTCATTCCGGGAACATATCAATCATATTGAAATTGATTGTCATAAAATACAACAAATGATATTAGTTGTCTATATAAATTATACCACCACTATCTAACATAAAAAAGAAATCAACATGAAACAAGAGTAAATGTCCATTCAAACATATATATATACTGATAAAGGTGATTAAGAGAATAAAGCAGCAGACTCGGTTTTATTGAGTCTGTTCATGAGAAGTAATGAAAGAAGCAACACTTCTCACGCCCACTAGCACCGGCTTAAGCGGTATTTATGTCTTAAATATTCACTGTTCAAGAACATATATTGTAATGATTGTTATTACATTGACAATTCTTGTATCCTATTGAAACAAATGTAATAATATTTAATGCATTTATTTGTAACACACGTATGTATGTTACATATTCTTAAACATAAAATATTTGCACAGTTAGAATACTGTTCATATATAATGTATGTCTTTGTTTATTTCACACTGTGTTTAATACTGTCCACTTTTTGAACAATATGCATTTGTGCTTATATATGCAAGGTATAAAATTGATCAACAATTTTCTCATCAGCGAGACAACATTTTACTACACTTCCATGACAATATAAGATTGGTGTAAAAGTCAGGTTGTCTCGCTGATGAGAAAATTGTAGTAAAATGTTGTCTCGCTGATGAGAAAATTATTGAGACTTTTATAGGGAGTTTAATTTGGAAAGTGTGTTTCCATATGTCAGGTGTATATTTGACCACTCCTTGATCTCGAAAGTTTATGCCATAATGAAGTCTTTGAACATTTGCCATAGCTACGGTCTGGGCTGTTAGAAGCAAGATAATCGTCAAAGTCTGTGACCAGAGTCCTATAAATAGAAAAAAATATCTAAGTATCGACGAACACATTTTGTGAAAATTCTATTTATAATAATTATGTTTGTGGTTTTTTTCATTTTCATTAGTAAACCCTCGCATAGATTTTCAATCTTCGTATGCTAAAAATCTAACCTATCTACGCAGACAGCTGCTTGTAAACACTGGTAACATGGCGCCTTATTTGGGATGAGTGTATGATGCGCATGCATGTTTGTACTATACTTGGTATAAATGCTGATAAAGGTGATCCTGTGTAAGATTTACACGTGATGTCTAAATTAGTGTCTGAGTCAGTATATACGAGCGCTGCATGCTTGAATTTACATCACACAACTGTCTAATCATTTAGCAACGGAAGTCCATTTTTAGAGACTTGATCATTCTTATTTTACCTCATCACTTGTGTGTGTGTGGTATCCTTATTTGGAGCAACGCATGAAATCAAATAACGTTGTCTACGTTTGTTAGCTGTAGTATATATTTTTAGCTGTAGTATATATTTTGAGCTGTATTATGTTCTTATTACCGTGTGTTATTTGTGTGAAATAGGCGCACACCATATTTTTGTCGTCTGGAACAATGTTGTGATTTGAATATAATTATATTTGCATGGAACTGAATATATTATTTAGAACTAATATTTTTGCTGTAGACAATTACTAATATTTTCATCATCCTGCCAAGTCGGCGGTTTCTGAATGTTAGACCACTGAACAAGGAATTGCGCACGGTTATTTACATGTCTATGTTTTAGCAACTTATTTACTGCAAAATATGTCTTTTTGCTGGTTAAACGTGATTCAACTTGTGTTTGAATGGGTGTAGTTACGTCATCATTTGCCATTTATATATCTAACGGTCGATAATCTCTAGGGTCTATGCACTTTTTAACCTATTTAAATAAACTGGGAGCTTCATTTGTACTTCGTAATTTAGTTTCCATTTTCCAAAACGGTAGTGACATAATACGGCCCTGTCCACGTTTTGAATAACTTTTTGCTTTGGCCAACAGGAATGTGATTTTGTTTTAAATACCCTAAATCGCCATTTTCAAAAGTTTGCAATATCACTGAAACGTCATGTTTGAGTTTCATTATTTTCTTAGATTTTGTGACATTTTCTTTTGCAATCTCTTGCATAATTTTAATGCGTTTGATTACTTTGTCTGTGTAAGTTTTGACATTAATTAGTAAGCCCTCATTTGGGATTAAAGATATATCAATTGGCATTTAAAATGACCACGCAGTGAAAATGACCACTTGCACTGCGTGGCCATTTACCGCCAAATGCATTTCAGCGAAATGCATGGTTATCGCAATAATATCCTCATGGGTCTTATGACCTTTTAGAATTAACATGTCGCCAGTTGTCAATCTTTTATCCATTTCAACCAATCAAACCAGAACTATACCTACGACAAACAACAGCACGTGTATAAAGCACGTGCAACTATACTATATAAACTATTGTCAATATACTCCGACATCAACAATAGGGCGGAAATATCTAAGTTCTGGCGACATGTCAATTTTACTGAATAAAATATATATATAATTATCTACCACGTCATACATATGATCATGTGATACTTCTAACTGCTTACGAATATCGTCTGCTTACAGGCCGTCCAATATAAGCATACCTCAAGGCAGTTAAGACACACGTGTATGCATTAAATACTTGTCGTGTGTGACGGAAGATTTTGTGTTACGAGTTTCAAATAGAAAATACTAGCAACTAAAATATTTGATAGTCACAATGGATTCTTTCTTAAGGGATGAAGTTGTACCGGATGTATTGGATGCAGTTCCAGAATCATGTCTTCAGGTAAACAGTGCGGTCGAAGAACGCCTTTGGCACGACGGATTACGGTTAGATTTTCATTTTTGCCTCTCGTCAGATGAAGAAATGAAGTAGTAATTAAAAATTAATGTAAATAAATAAAGATAAAACTATTTACAAATAAAGGATGATATGGTAGTAATATAAACTATATATGTAAATCAACAAATGCCCGTCAACGGGTATATACACAAGCAAATATGGAACTATAATGTGGGAAAGAACTTATCCGAAGATTTGTTTAACCTTGTTACTTTCAACTATCCCTAAAGCTAGCTTGCCAAACATGACTGTAATTAACATGTCGCCAGTTGTCAATCATTCATCCATTTTAACCAATCAAACCAATACTATAGTATAATAAAGCATGCTTTTGTATTATAATATAACCTATTGTCAATATACTAAGACATCAACCATAGGGCGGAGATATTTTAGTACTGGCGTCATGTCAATTGCGTGATGGGGCATTTCGTCTAGCAAGAAACTTAACTTCGTCGATAACGTTCGAGAATACATTTAACTGTCCTTTTTTTTTTGTCCTTTTTTTTGTCCTTTTTGTTTTTTCTTTTTTTTGTGTTTTTTTTCTTTTTCTTTTGTTTGTTTTGTTTTTGCTGTTGTTTTCCTTTGGTGGGTTTTCTTTCCGTCTTGCCAAAACTTAATTTCATCGATTATGTTCGAGATTGCATTTTTCTAATTTTCTATATTGTTTTGCTGTTCTCTTAGAATAGCAGGTGAATGTCTGATTTTCCTGGATTTTATTTATATCCTATTTACATTGTTTTTATTAAATAAGACCATGTAAAATATGCTCCAGCGGGCTGCGACTGCGGTCGCCCCAAAGATCAATACTCACGTCACATGGGACATGTTGGTACTTTTTCAGACCATGGCGAAAACAGTTATGCGGTGCAATATATTTGCTACCGTATCATTATGCAAATATGTATTAATGTGGAACAGCACATATCACGCGCATTCAAAACTGTATAGTGCTACCACACTGGAATACCACGCCATAGACACATGCCATAATACCACCACCCTGTCGCACCGGCCCGACCAGTCCCAGACTACCCTGTATATTCTAAGCGGCAAGCAAGGGAGTTACTAGTACCATTATTATAAAGTCGTTGGTATGAACCGGCCGGGGATTAAACTCACGACCTCCCGCATGCGAGGCGGAATCTCTACCACTTGGCCTCATCGCGGGTAAAAGAATCAAAGTATGAGAAAGAACATAAAAGGGCTAAAACATAGGTACCCGCCTTCGAACGATCAGTAACAAACCAGCTGCTGTGGATTGGGCGTGGGGTTAAACCAGGTTCAAAGTTTCACCAAATCTCACTCTTGCCCTATTGTCATCCCAATTAAACGGGAGAGTGTAAATAAAGGAATCCCCGTCAGGCAAACTAGGCAGCATTAATAGACGATATAAGTAAAGGCAAAGATGACCATGCATAAATCAAAAAGCCTAAAAAGACACAAAGTTCCCAATCAACAAATTAAGGGCACGATGAGACAATACTGGATACAAACATTAAACGTTTTCAGGGTTTAAGTAGACGTCATCATAGGATCCACAACATGTCTGGCTAAACGTCTCACAACACAGTTAATTTTGCATAGCTCTGCATATGTAGCAGGACCCCTCTGGACCACTGTAGAACTTAATGAATTTTCTTAAACATATTTTCTTTGTGAAACTTGATGTCTGCTGCACGAAATATCCAACAAAAAACACGGGGTTGACCAATTTGCTTTTTTTTAATATCAATAGTTTGAAGAGACCCTCTTGAATTTGTCCATTTCATTGACATTTTCAAATGTATCACTACCCAGTATTAGATTCTCAGATCTGGGCTCAGAAACATTCAGGCATATCCTAACCTGTATGAAATCATGAACTTGTCTCATTCGTGTCACCTGCAACAAAAAAAGAGAACATATTTTCACATTTTAAGAAATAAGCAAGAACCGAATAACACAGATCTTTTTTTAAGCTCCAGAAAGTTCCTACCGTCACTGGCAATGGAAATAACTGTTTAGTGAGACCTTGAAGGAAAAAAAGTTCGGCGAAATGCGACGAAAATCTTTTCGGAAGAAACTTACGTTAAAACCTTACATGAAATGGCCTCATTTGACCACATCGGGCGACTATTTGTGAAATTATAGCATAAAGTATGGCAACGTCTGGATTCGAAAAATTGAGATCTAGGCAATTCGAAAATGTATAGGATTGCATAGAGACGACAAAGGTGTATCTTTAATAACTCCTTCTTTAGTAAAATAATTATCAGTATTGTTATTTCTATATTGAGCGTTATGTTTTCTTTACCTAAAATGTGTTTCATATTTAAATTATAATGTGTGCAAGTCAAGTCAAGTTCATGTCAAGTTCAGTCAAGTCAAATTATGGTGAGTCAAGTAATAATGAAGTTATGGTGAGTCAAGTCATAAACAAGTTGTGCAGACTTTCAGCAGCTGATTCAGTCTAGTCTAGTCAAGTCAAGTCAAGTCTAGTTAATTATAGTCTAGCCGAATCAAGCACTAGTCAAGTCAAGTCAAGTCAAGTCAATACCAAAGTGAAAATGTATCCATATACAATTTATTAAGTATATTGATCCGAAATTAACTAAATTCAATACAATAGTCTCACACATTCATGTAAAGTTCAAGTCAAGTCTAAGTCAAGTTCAAGTGAAGTTAAGTCAAGTTCAAGTCAAGTCAAGATTAAGTCAAGTCAAGTTTTGGTTAGTCAAATCTTAAACAAGTTATGTGTGCAGTTGAGTCAGTCAAATCAAGTCTAGTCAAGTCAATAGTCAGTGAAACCACGTCAAGTCAAGTCAACACTGAACATTTATACTTAATAATATATTCATCTGAAATTAACTAAATTCAGTACAATAGTTTCACACATTCTCGACAACTGTCACAAAATTACAAAACAAAACGCTTTTACAAAATGTCAAGAAACGACGAGAGAAGACGAGCGTACTCGACTGGCTTTTTTGAAAAATAAATTCTTTTACGTAAAGTTGTAAATTTTCCATGACGTTGTATGCAATCGACATTCTTGACAAGTGACAAATAAATTATTTTACGTAAGATTTTTTATGCAAGGCAGTATGCGACCGACATAAATCTATTTAACGAGTGAGAAATAAATTATTTTACATAAGGTTATTTTACTCAAGGTTGTATGCTGTGCTGACTGTGCTATGTGACCGACTTTCTTGACTTGACGAGCGACAAATTTATATTATTTTACCCATGTTATTTCGCGTAAGGTTGTATAAAGTTGAAAGCGACCGAGTTTCTAGACAAGTTACAAACAAGTTATTTTACGCAACGCAAGCTTTTTTAACGTCCGATTGTTTGCGACCGGAATTCTTGACAAGTGACGAATGAATTATTTTTACGTATGCGTGCGGTTGTATGCAACTGACATTCTTGACAAAGTGACAAATAAATTACTTAACGTAAGGTTACTTTATGTGAGGCTGTATGCGACCGACATTCTTGACAAGTGAAAAACAATAGATTTAATTACGATTAGTTATTACAAATAAATGCTGTACATACGAAGTGGGTGGGGTATGATTCTAATGTGATACACTACTTGATTACAGCAACAGTACTTATAATTACCTCAAGCATGCAGTCTAGATACTGTCCAAGTCCCATGTATAGATTCGGTGTGGTGTGGAGACATCTGTTTCTCTCACAGTTTGTTAGATGTGGTTCCAAGCTCAGCTGGTCATATCTCGGACACAAACTATTATTACATTAGGCAGCTCACATGAAGGTTCCGAAGCAAACCCGAGACACTCTTTACATAAATATATGTTGCCATGTGTGCGAAAACGTTCAAATGAGTGTGTGTTGTTCCGAGTTGAATGGATTGTCTCCCATATTGAGAGTAACCAGACTTCTTATGCATAAATCCATCCAAGGTGTTGTTGTTGTACAGCATACAGTCCGAATGTCTTACACTATAGTCAATTTTACACTGTAAAATCATTAAAAACTTGTTAAAATCCACACCTGATGCCATTTTACAATCCTCAAACTCACTTGTTTCCATTTTGAAGACAACCAGACTTCTTATGCATAAATCCATCCAAGGTGGTTGTTGTTGTACAGCATACAGTCCGAATAGTCTAACACTATAGGTCACATTTTACACTGTAAAATCATTAAAAAACTTGTTAAAATCCACACCTGATGCCATTTTACAATCCTCAAAACTCACTTGTTTCCATTTTGAAGGCTGTTTTTTTCAGAAAAACACGAAATCTGCATTTAGATCAGCGTGCTATTTTGAGCCAAGCGCTTCTGAACTGGATGAGATTTGGTTAAACGTCTCACGACACAGTTAATTTTGCATAGCTCTGCATATGTAGCCAGGACCCCTCTGGACCACTGTAGAACTTAATGAATTTCTTAACAAGTATTTTCGTTTGTGAAACTTGATGTCTGATTGCACGAAATAACTGTTTAGTTGAGACATATAGCTGCCGAATAAAGAGGAAAACATAGTGGCGATGTGTAAATGGGACTACCCACTAAACATGCAGTGCGTTGCAAAAAAATATGATCATAAGCTAATTTTGATCAGCTTGCTAACACGTTTTCAAGAATATACAAAAGTGATAATGACTAAGGATAGAAAGTTTGTAAATAATCACATCATCATAGAAGTAGAAGTCAAGTTGCAATACAGTGCATTGGGTTAGTAGAAGGATCCCTATGGTTAAAAGCGTAAAATTTAAAACTAAGGGAAACTTTCAAGACAGTTTCTTACTAGATTCTGCTCTCTTCAGAAATATGCGAAACCAAAAATTATTATGAGACTATGCCTTATTACTTATGTTAGTTAACTGTTGAAAATCTGCCATTTTTGGCCTCTTTAACGGAATCAATGTCCCTAAAAGTTTAAAACTCCAAATCATGGATATTTTTATGATCAGGCCTGAGCATTTTTACACCCAATGATGCATTACAAAAACATCTGTTCATTCTTTTATTTCGTTTTTGACTGTTTTTGTTTTTTTCATTTAATAAACTCACATTCCTTCAAACAGTAACGGTTCACTTTTCTTGATAGAGTCCTATACACTCAAGTGATATGAAAACGCAACACGGGAATTTCCGCTATATATTGTATGTACAATATGCTGCTTTTAATCGAATGGTACATGGCTACGTAAGACCTTTCCTTTTGATAAAAAATACTAAAACAACAAATAATACAGCAAATAGTATTCCTTCAATGTTTCATTATTCACAGAGTACCGCGTTTTGGCTCAATCATGTGAGCAAAACTTAGAGATGCAACATTTTGCACAAACTATTTACGTTAAATACAGTACAGAACTAGCTCAATTTTTCAAAGAGCTACTTCAACATTTATGAAGTTCTTGTTACAAAGTGTAGTGTGATTAAAACGTCTACAACATCACAGTGTTGTGTCCTTTGCTCTAATTAACTGCAACTTTCTTTTTAAAAAAACATCTTGGATTCTCTTTGGAATATTATGTGCAATCTAAGTGTGCAGTATATACAATATATAGCGGAAATTCCCCGCGTTGCGTTTTCTCATATCACTTGAGTGTACTAAGTGGGTAATTACTCAAGGAAATAGTGCCGAATCTTTGCGTTAATGTCTAGTTGTATGCTATATGATCTCTCTATCATCCTCGCAAACATGTCGAACTCGACTCAAATATCATGGAGTGGCCCTGCTAGACTATATAGTTATATGCTATATATGATCAATCTTCAAATATGGAAAGTTTCGACATCAACTATAGAGATATCTAAGTACTCGGCGTCATGTTAAATTGCCGTGATGGAGCATTTCGGGGCATCTAGCAAGATATATATGAATCAATCTTCAAATATGGAAAGTTTCTTGAAAAATGAAATGCAAACGAGCCTGAATAAATGAAATGTAAACATAACTGATCCGCTACTACCGATGATCTGCTACTACCACAAGCACTGTAAGTCTATGATACAGAAGGGGTTCTTCAAATAAATTATATATTTTTTAGTTAAAAACTTAGATCAGGGTTTAGGCAAATGAAATGTAGCAAGTTTTGTTTTTTTGAA
>JAWPHD010004525.1:0-185414 GCA_037043455.1 Cyrtodaria siliqua | reverse complement strand
ATAATTACAAAGATGAATGCAAGGCAATGTATATAATATCACAAATGTAAACGTGTTGACAATAGGCCTACCGCCTTGGAACGGTCACTGCCAGAGTTTTGAAATTATACCGATCTTATAGAGAGTTGTCCCAATTTCGACTATTACTGTATCACTGTGAGTAATTTAGGAAAAAAAATTCGGGTACATGCTTGACAAAGACAGACAGGGTCTTGGATAAAAGTATATGCTGTGAGACTGTGCCGAGCATCATATCGTTTTAACCAACGAGTTTAATAAATCCAATATTAAATAGGCACGAATGAGAGATTCTATTTAACACATAACTCCAAAAACGCATCATAAGTAACATTTATTAGTGTAGCTGCCTATATATGTAGTTGTCGTACGATGACGTCCAGTGGCACTTGAGCCGCAAATATTATAAAAAATACAAAAAAATACCATACCCCTACTATTTATATAACACATGGTAATGAAACTTGTTTGACACCTGATTCCCATTTATCACAGTATATTCACAGTTCGTACAAAAAAAGCTCTCTATGAGGAGAAATTTAAGTACAATCGCCGATTGCTACCATTACAATATTTCCTACATATGCTTAATTCGGTTGAACTCAAAGAAGTGATCCGATTGGACGATTTTCGGTTTTTGATTACGTATGTTTTACCGTTAAAATATTAATTTAATCGGATCACTTTTTTGAGTGTAAGATTGTCTGTTAATGTAGGATTTTAACCAAAATGATTTGAAGGTTATGACGACTTCGATGTCAGAAACACTTAATACTGAGCACATTTAATTTTTCTTTCACTGAGAAATCCCTATATTTCACCGGTCAAACAAACCAATTAATCGTAAAACGTAACTATCTTACATTGCTGTGAAAATTATATCATTGTATGATGAAAATATGTTGGTAGAAAACATTTGATATTGTATATAAACAGGAACAGGAAAATTAGCATTCAAGGACATGCAACCACAAACACACACAGAAACAAAGAACAACTTTAAAGATGAATAAAAGGCAAAATAAGACATCCCAAACACAAAATGGAAAATAAGACTAACGCCTTGGAATAGTCAATTGCAAAAAAAGGCTGCTTGGAGTTTAAACCAGGTTCTAGGGTGCACCAAACTTCACTCTTACCCAATTACCATCCCAATAAACGGGATTATTCGGCTGGGAATTCGGAGTGTTATACTTAAGGCGGTAGCCCTATTGCCAATCCTTTTATGTTTGTGATGGCATATCTTGCCTTTAATTCATCTTTGTAATTGTTCTTTGTGTCTGTGCGTGTTTGTGGTTGAATGCTACATTTCCTGTTCGACTGTTCTATCTACGTATATCTACTGTCGGTCCACTGTTCGACTGTTCTATCTACGTATATCTACTGTCGGTCCACTGTTTGACTGTTCTATCTACGTATATCTACTGTCGGTCCACTGTTCGACTGTTCTATCTACGTATATCTACTGTCGGTCCACTGTTCGACTGTTCTATCTACGTATATCTACTGTCGGTCCACTGTTCGACTGTTCTATCTACGTATATCTACTGTTGGTCCACTGTTCGACTGTTCTATCTACGTATATCTACTGTTGGTCCACTGTTCGACTGTTCTATCTACGTATATCTACTGTCGGTCCACTGTTCGACTGTTCTATCTACGTATATCTACTGTCGGTCCACTGGAGGCAGAATGTAACCCGTTCGTGTTTATTGAAACATATATCTTAATCTAAATCTACACTCTGGTAAAATATCAATTTATTACAAAAAAATAGTGTGGCACATCCATATTTCACCCTAAATTGAACATTTAATATCGCATTAAGATGCTATGACCACGGTAAATGGTAGCCGCTCACGCAACATTGCAAACTGTAATATGTTTTCATAAGATCAAACATACAACAGCCGCTTCAAAGTCGTCTGGAATTAGGGAGAATATAACATAACGACTTGATGATGCATAGAAACAAGACACAGTGGTACTTAGTGTTAGCATTTCTATGATATTATCACAGTTTATTCGTTAAGTAGTTTAACATGTTGTATTCTGTAAAAAAAAATACATGATTATAAATAAACTTGATAAATTAAAGGACATTGACTCCAAATCCTGATTATCCTACCATGTACATTTATATTCTGCTGATTTAGTTAGAGTTTGTTATTACTGGAAAATAGAAGACATACAGTATAATACTGTAAAAGGAAAAGAAAAGTAGATGCAAACATGAACAAATATAGTCTAAATAAAACCACAGCATCGACCTGTACCATAGACTAACTCAAATGAGCAAATTATATCAAATAGTCAATACAATAAACAACATAAAGAGTGGTGAGTCTTTTAACTGAAGAAATGTGATAACCTGTTTAAAATTACCTATTAAAAGTTTTAATTTTACAATATGCATTTTTTTAAGCCGCCGACATTAAGATTTTGATTCATATCCCAACCAACCCGTTTTGCTTCTTGGAGAAGGGGTTGGATGGGGTATGAAAGTTAATATTCGGACCACGTAATTTACAGCGATGACCGACATGCAACCGTCATTAAGCAAGATGGCCTACTGATTAGCATACCCCGATTTAAAACACGCATTTTAAACATCAAGTATATTAAAATCTGAAATAGGTATCTGGTAATATGTTCCTTATTTGATTTATTGTGTGTGTATTTCAAAAGTAGATTTGAGTTACAATAATACCATTTGACAAGGGGTTTATGAAGCGTATGGTAATAGTGGCCCCGATGGAGAGACTGCAAGTCCTCACCTTGACTACAATCTCTGAAAGTAACACAGTACTGTACTCATATTGCTATTGTTTCGCTTTTGAACAATTGGATTGTTATGCCGTTTCTAACAAAGGTAGGTCGAACGGGAAATTTAGCATTCACAGAACAGTCATCCAAAACACGTGTTCATATTAATAATGAGAACAATTGTCCTCTTACAATTACAAGGAAAATAGAAGCAAAGTACGCGACTCCACGAACAAAGAAACCTCGATACACGTTTGAGTAAAAACAATAATATGAAAAACGAACACGATAAATATAAAAAACATATTACAATCTGTTTGGTAGAGACTGTTCATGAAAGATAGTGGGAATGTCAGCTGCCGTGCATGCCCTCTAACCCCGGACTGAGCAGAATTCAATATTTAAAATGTCAATAGTATGACATTTTCGGCCATCCCGAAGATGGTATGCATATGACGGTGAACATTGAACTTTCTCTTTGGTATTTTTATACCATTCCGTGGTCAGCGGCGTTTGGTCCCAGTTTCTAACAAAATGTTTTGCCCTAAACGGGAAAACAATCGCAGAAATAAACAAAATGGAATTTAGCTGGGACCAGAGCTTATAAAAGAGTATGAAAGTGGACATTTGGAAACGGCCGAACACGATAAATACGAACTATTGCAGTCTCCGTTTGATTGAGCAGAACTCAATATTCATAAAATCAATAGTACAGAATTTTAACCATCCCGAAGAACATTTAACAGTAAAAATACTAAATTAAAAAGAAGACAACATATCCTAAGGTGATTAAACAATACTCAGAGTCTTTAATGTATGGACTAGTGGAACAACCTATTCGAAATTACAGTAAGAAAACAGTATATAAATACAGTATCGGGCTCAACGATCTCCAAAAATGGGAATGAATGACAGTTCTGATTACAAGCACAATGAGACGCTTTACCGCCGCCACACTGCACAGGCAACGCTACCGTAATGTATAAAAGAGATTTTGGGAGAAATTTGGAATCGCCGAACTCGATAAATATAAAAAATCATTTCTTGTCGTACCATTAATGGTTTGTTCTCTTGTTTCTCTGGCTTTTGCCGAGTCACTGGGAACTTTCATTGTGGTTTTCTAGGCTTTCTGTGCTTTATATTCATGTATACATGATCTGATCTGATATGTGTTACACTTATATTGCCTATTAATGCATGTTTGATAGATAATATAATCCGGTGGGTTGTCTTTGTTTACACTGTCCCGTTACATTGGGATGAAAATATGGTAAGCGTGAGAGTTTGTCGCACCATAGAACCTGGTTTAAACACCCAGTGGCCGTTTCGCCACTGACCGTTCCAATGTTGTATCCATATTGTCAACCCGTTTGTGTTTGTCATGTTACATGCCTTACTTCTTTTTAACATTGTAATTGTTGCTTGCTTGGTTCACTGTGAGTGAAAGCTATTTTTCCTGTTCGACTTTTATACCTACGTTCTATATTTATTTTCAAAAGAATGGAGTTGCTAAATGTATGTATGAAAGATATGAAAGTCAAACAGGATAAGCAGGACAGAGCAAAGTAAAAAAAAAATTGAAAATCTTAATTATTAAATTCCTACACATTTTATAAATCGCCTTGTGCTTATGTTTGGTTTGTGCACAGGTAGGCAAATCGCCTTGTGCTTATGTTTGGTTTGTTCACAGGTAGGCAAATCGCCTTGTGCTTATGTTTGGTTTGTACACAGGTAGGCAAATCGCCTTGTGCTTATGTTTGGTTTGTTCACAGGTAGGCAAATCGCCTTGTGCTTATGTTTGGTTTGTACACAGGTAGGCAAATCGCCTTGTGCTTATGTTTGGTTTGTGCACAGGTAGGCAAAATACTTAGTGGTACACACATTTTTTTTCTAGACTGTTTTAGTAAATTGATGTGAAGAAATTCTATTCCGTGAGTCAGTACCGACATAGGAAGCGAACTGATAAAAGTAGTATGTGCTTTGTTTTTTTGAATTTTGTGTTATGTTTCCGCATTTAACATACTTTGTAAACACTAAAGTAGCCAAGACCAATACTAATGATTGGGATAATGTAAACACAAGAGTATCCAAGATCAATACTAATGATTGGGTTAATGTAAACACTAGAGTAGCCAAGATCAATACTAATGATTGGGATAATGTAAACACTAGAGTAGCCAAGATCAATACTAATGATTGGGATAATGTAATACTTTAAGATAAAACATTAGTATTCGATTCAGTATAAGGTTAAGTTTCTCCAAACTAGCGCACTAGACGTTAAATATTGTTGAGCATGACAGGTATACAACTGAAATCGCTATTGCCGTGCCAAAGATGCTAAATACGTTGAAAAATATCTACTCCATAAGATGTTGCTTGGGAAATAGCCCTTTCTAAGTGGAGTAAAGGGAAATTGAAATTAAAAGCATATTTCCTTGTCAGATATCAATACAGAGATGTAAATCTAGAAAATAATAAAGCTAATCACAATGGCCTTAGTGTAAAACTCAATAAATACAGATTATTTTATACTCGATGGTAGATGTGTTTAGTTTTTACACTCACTCGCATGCGCTCGTTCGTGAAAAGAACCACACGTACACCATCTCGTGAAGGATTTCCCTATAATCGATCCCAGCATTTAAATAATCCGTTTATTACATTTTAAATCAGTTTGTGCATAATTTTAACCGAAATTACTCTTTAATGAACGTTATCGGAGGATGACGTCGACGTCAGCACCATGTTATTGACGTCATATCTCAGCGTCACAATTAGTTATTTTTGTGTTCGGAGTTAGTTAATAATATTTAGCGTTTATGAATATCTTTCACCGAGAAATCCCACTCTTTCACCGATGAAAATGTAATAAAACATCTTTCATAGAAAAGCAAATCTGCCACAAGGGATGCAATTTAGTACCATCGATTGATCTGTTAGCAACTTTATTCCTATACTTCACAGCAAAGTTATATACTTCAAAACAATGTTATCTATTCCCTAATCATGTTATTTAGTGACAATAGAAGCGCTTCACAACTACATTGCATGTCCTTACAGTATTATATCCTACAACAGAGAAAAATAGTCCTACAGAAATCACAGCACCCAAACGCAATGGCACTGTATGTCCGTAAAACCTCAGGCTTACCATAGTGTCATCCCAATCAACGGGACAGTGTAAATAAAGATATCCCCGCTGGGTTACAATCTCTAACAAACAAGGCAGCGTTAATAGGCAATATCAGTCAAACACATAAATGATCATGTTTATATAATATAAAAAAACAAAAGCCTAGAAAGCCACAAAGTAAGCACTCAGTGACTTGGCAGAAGTTAGAGCAACCAGAGAATAAACCGTTAAGGGTACGACAAGACAAAATTAAAGACAAACATCAAACGCTACCGTCCTATAAGGATTTAGGTAGACGTCATCATAGGGCCACAATATGTCCGGTCCGGTCATCGCACAATCAAAGAGGAAAGCATAGTGGAAAACTGTAAATGAGTCCACCATTAAACATGCAGTACATTGCAAAATGATAGGGTCATAACCTCTTTTGATAAACCTTTAACAAGTTTAATAAAGATTGTATGAAACTGATAATGACCAAGGATCTTACGAAGTTTTTAAATCACATCACCATATAGCCAGGTTGTGATAGTCCTTGTCTCAGAAGAGTTCTTAAATGACTTTTGTATTTTAAAAGTAGATCAGGGTTACGATAATAACATTTTGCAAAGGTTTTCGAAATGCATGGGAACGGTAGCCCTGCTGAAGTAGCTTTTTAGTTATACAAATATTACGAAAAGTCATGTCCTGAATGTTCTGAAAAATAAATACCATTATCAGCGGATTGAACTGAAGTGTAGGATTGAGTTCCCAAGTTCCTCATTTAAAATACTGACATAACGTTGCCAAACAATTTTGATATCAGCATGCATGTTTTCCGGATTTTTTATCCTCACAAGTACGTGCAAACTTCATAATAAGGTGCAATGAATGATCAAAAGGATACATAGAGAATATTATGTTAGAGCCTGATCTCATCCAATTTATCAGATGAGGCTGAGAAAAAAGTGAAGCCCGAGGCTGTGCCGAGAGTTTCATATTTTTTGTGCCGAGCCTGATAAATTGGATGAGATCAGGCACAAACATGGTATTCTATTTATCATGATGATCGTTTAAAATCATTGAATTTACCTTTTTCCCATTTCTTTCCGTTCAAAAATACCTAGACGTCATCAAATATACCATGACGTCATCAAAAGAGGTGCCGACGTCATCAAAAGAGGCGCAGCTGACGGGATAGGAAAGTAACTGCCGAGATAAGATTTTATATCATGTCTATCTGTATAATTCTGCCGAGAAACAGGGTACCTGAGATAAAATCTTATCTCGACAGTTACTTTCCTATCCCGTCAGGTGCTCCTCTTTTGATGACGTCAGCACCTCTTTTGATGACGTCATGGTATATTTTATGACGTTTGGGTATTTTGAACGGAAAAAAAGAGAAAAAAGGTAAATTAAATGGATTTAAATGATCAACAGGATAAATAGAATATCATGTTATATAGTGTCTGATCCTATCCAGTTTATCAGGTTCGGCACGAAAAAAATGAAGCCCTCGGCACAGTCTCGGACTTCATTTTTTTCTCAGCCTCATCTGATAAACTGGATAGGATCAGGCACTAACATGATATCCTCTATATCTCAGGCACCCTGTTTCTCGGCAGAATTGTACAGATCGACATGATAAATTGAATTGATATCCACTTAGTTCAATATGAGTAAAAGCCAGAACTGCTGTTTGCTTAATGAAATGGTGTCAGGGAACAACACAAACGTGTTATCTAATATGTAACGGTATGTTAATAAAAGTCATAACAACTTAGAACAATATTCGAAATGACTCATGCGTTCTAGAAGTACAATCCCATAAGCGTTATATGCAAGTATTTCGCCAGTTATGTGCAAACACCTGTACTGTGAATTATCGCGTAACACTTCACGCATTATAATTTAACGCAATAACTTCGCCTGTTTTATTGATATCTGCTTTTATCGCATTCTGAAAGTAGATATAACAGTCGAACAACTTGTAAGTGAGAAATAATTACGGATGGCGGGAGGTATACAGTACTGGTCCTATCCAGGAAAGAGGGGGTGGTCTGCCTCTACCACAAAAACATAACACCATTCAAACAAACAAACAAACAAATAAAGTCGAACAGGAAAGGTAGCTTGCAAGGATCACAGTCAACAACAAGCATGCATAGAAACAAACAATAATTACTAAAATAATATGAGAGTGGACCTTTGGAAAAGGCCAAATACGATAAATACGAAATATTTCAGTCTCGGTTTGATTGAGACTGTTCATGTATGCTTGCTACCGTTCACGCCTGCTAGCCCCGGGTTGAGCAGAACTCAATATTCACAAAGTCAATAGTACAGAATTTTAACCATCCCGAAGATGGCATGCCTATGGCGGTGGACATGCTATATTTACTGCCATTATTCCATGTTCAGCGGCGTATGGTCCCAGTATATAATAAAATTATATGCCCTAAAAGAGCGAAATAAACAAAATGGAATTTAGTTAGGGAGCAGCGGTTATGAAGCCTATGCATCACAAGTAACAGTCAAAAGACTTAATTAAAAAGCAGACAACATATGCTATGGGTGGTTAGACAATACCCAGAGCCCTTATCGACCGGAGTTGTGGAAACACGGAATCGAAATTTAAGTAAGAAAACAAAAACATTTGAAAATGTACCACAGATCTATATCTATATTTAAGTATCGGGCTCAGCGATCTCCAAAGATCGAATAAATAACAGCCCTGATTCCAAGCGCGGGGAGACGATTTACTGCCGCCACACTGCACAAGCAATGCCACTGTGCTATATAAAAGAGTATCAGAGTGGACCTTTGGAAACGGCCGCACACGATAAATACGAAATATTGCCGTCTCAGTTTGATTGAGACTGTTCATGAACGGTAGTGAAATATGCTTGCTACCGTTCACTAAGATGATTAAAAGGCAAGATATGACATCACAAACATAAAATAGTTGACAATAGGTCTACCACACAGGAATGGTCAGTAGCAAAATCGCGATGGGTCTTAATATTTAGAATGCCAATAGTACAGAAAGTTGAGCCCTGCAGAAGATGGTATGTATATGACGGTGAACAGGGAACCTTTAATGAGGTATGTTCATACCATTCCATGGCCAGTTGCGTATCATCCCAGTTTCTGACAAAATGTTTTGCACTAAACTAGAAAGCAATGGGCTAAATAAACAAAATGAAATTTAGGTGGGGGCAGAAGTTATGAAGCATGCGTATCACAAGTCACAGTCAAAATACTATATTAAAAAGCTGGCAAAATATCCTTAGGGCGATTAAATAATACTGAGAACCTTTAAAGTCTGGAGTAGTGGAGTAAGAAAACAAAATAATCTAAAAAGTACCACCGATATTTGTGATAAACATCGGGGTGTTTTTGGTTTTTCATGAATCTTTATTTATTTACAATTAAGAACCAGATGGTGTAAAGTCATCTGGACGGCACTCGTAAACAGAAGATTACTGGAATAATACTACAATTAGAAAAATGCTCACTATGAAAACACTATCACTGTTCATGTCCAATATACATCACACTCATAGTACTGTTCGTGTCCGTTGAAAAAAACACGATTTAACACTGGTGATGTGTAATGTGCAGAGGAGAAGAGGTCGTATATTAATATATAAAAAATCAGTGAGCATAAATTATTAATACTATACTTAGAGTAACACTTAACAAATGCAATTGAAAAACCGTCAGCGAGTGCCGTTTACAATATAATTATGTAAGTACAAGTTGTTGAGAAACTATATTTCAATTTAATAATTAATATCACTGGCAACTATACACCTCAATGCTTTCCCCCGCGAGGTTAGGTCGGGCACCACCTGACATCCCGGGAAAAGGCACCAGCGAACGACACAAGTGCTGTAAAGCTAAATAGAACGCATGTAAGTGACAAAATGAATTGAAACACCTTTGTTTCAAAAGCTAGTTCTCAACATAAACATGGTTAGGCCAAACAAAATAATATGTGTGGTTCAGGTAACACTGTCTAAAAAAAATAGGGTAGGGAGGTAGGATTTTTTTTTCTCAATAATGAATTCAATTCTGATAATGAATTTAATATGTTCAATTACTATACCTTGAATTCGATGTGTTTGCATTATCACAATTGTTTTGTTTGTTTTTTGTTGTTGTTTTTTACTTTGCATAAAAAGTTTTAGGGTCGGCCCCTTAAAATAGGGTCGGTCGGATTACCTGAACCACACATATTTTTTATGTGGCCTTACATTTATTTCATCCTCCAATCAAAGAAACATATCTGAAACAAGAAAAATACTAATATTGCGTTTAAACAAAATATCATAAAATACATGAGTAATAATGGTTAATGAAACAGTGTGATGAAAAACACTTTGATAAAAGAGTATGACTGTAATGACAAATTGTGTATGTAAATTACGAAACGATAGGAACTGGTGAGACGTATGTATTAATGTCAAGGGTCAAACGAGAATTCGTTTTTGTGAAATATAACGTGCCAAAGCCATTATCACGCCAAAAATGTCCAAACTCAAGAGAATTCATTCGCGAAAAATCAGCATACATTCTGAACTTGATTTTAAATAAAACTGTATGGACAAAAGAGTATTGTATAAACGTTTTATTTTCATGCTTCGTCAAATTTCTGCATGTCCAAAGAATCAAGGCAATGCCATGAATATCTTTAACTAGTTTTGGTAAATATAAAAAGCGAAAAACTCTTCCACTAAGAATAAAACTACATTTACTTATAAACTTCAGTAATTTCAAAACAACCCTATTTAAAGGTTGAACCATTTTACATTCTATAAACAAATGGTTTACGGTGTCTATTGATTCACAAATGGTACAGCATTTATTAACATTAAGATGTATTCTATAGGCCAAGTAGTAGGTTACATATAATACATTATGACAGACATCAGGCTCAGCGATATCTAAAGATCGGAATGAGTAACAGTTCTGATTGCAAGCACGAGAACGAGAGATGTTTTACCGCCGACACAATGCACAGGCAACGTACACACAACGTAGTGGAGTGCGTGGTCCAGTGGTAGATCGTCGGACTTCAGATCCAGAGGACTGAGTTGGATACTCGCTTAGGGCATGTTATTTATCCTTAAGCAAGACAATTAATCCACATTGCGTACTGGTTCTACCCAGGAATCCATCGAGAGTGATTAAAATAAGTTGCAAGAACTTGTTTTGACGATCGATGTAAAAGAAATTTGTTTAAATCACAGGCAACGCTACTGTAATAGAAAATAGTATGCAAGGAGAAATTTGGAAATCGCCGAACACAACACATAAACAAAGTATTGCAGTCTCGGTTTAATTGAGAATGTTCATGACCGATAGTGGCAAGTGCTTGCTACCGTTCGATTGTTCGAATGATAATATTCTCCTGACCTGTTCTATTTGTATACCTATTTTTTTTTATTTATTTTTTTTAAGAACTACTTTTCAGTTTAGATGCTGCACTAAACCCATCTTCCTCAATGTAATATCCACAGTTGTCACCGTATTAAAGCTAATGTTCCTGTTCTAATTTTATACTTACTTTAATAGGTTGCAATCTAGCAACATATTCAAATTATGTATCGGTTCTATGGAGTTCGCCGCAAATGGCAACCTTTTCGTTTTCGACGTCGCTTCTTTTTTCGGCCAATATGTTACTAGATCAAGCTGAGTTTTGTGTTTGTGATGCCCTATTTGGCCTTTTAGTCATCTTTAAATGTGTTCTTTGTTTCTGTATGTGTTTGTGGTTGACTGTCGTCCTTGAATGCTGCTTTTCCTGTTCGATTTTTATATATATATTCAACACAATTTAAACAAATATAGAAGACATACTTTCATTTTAGATTCTGCACTAAACCCATTTTCCTCAATGTAATTTCCACAATTGTCATTTAAAAAAAGGCTACATTTCCTGTTTTACTTGTATACCTACCTTAATAGGTCGGATGGAGCTGATGTGTATCTGTGAGGGTGATTGTTTTTGAAATGTTGTTTATCTAACATGCATTGTTAAATACTTTGGCAAGTACTATGTAATACAGTCTACTTATTTCCGATTTTACCAAGGAACCCATTGTAATATAACATCCATTTTTAAATACTTTGGCAAATATTATGTAATACAGTCCACTTATTTCATATTTTACCGAGGAAACCATTGTAATATAAAAATACTTCGTCTGAAACCAGTAATAACAACTGACAAAAATGGATGGAATGCATTTGTAATATGATTGTTGTATGGCAATTTATTTGTTTCTAACAATTCAGAATTCTGCGTTACTTCTACAGAATCGATATGTCTATCTTTTATGTGTTATCTTGTACGGCATAAACAATCTTCTGTATAGTACTTCTAGACAAAGGGGGTGGGGGAGCGTTGTAAAACATTGTGTTAATGGTTTCCATGTATATATTTCTTATATATGCAGGACGTATTCCGTTATCGAAACGATTTAAAGTCTCTTAAGGTGTACATGTAATAACGCAGATCACTAGAATATATTGAGTATTCTTATACAAAATGCTAGACTATTGCGTCTAACATTTACGTTTTGCAATTGTATATATCAACGAACACGTTAACACATGTAAGAGCATTTTAAGTACAAGTTGGTGATAATTCAAAGGGAAAAAGTGAGGTTTAGTGCACCTTAGAACCTGGATAAAACCAACATGACCGTTCCAAGGCGATTCTCTATTGTAAAAGTAGGTATAAAAGTCGAACAGGAAATGTAGCTTACACAGAACACAGTCAACCAAAACCAGGCATTAACACAAATAACAAGAGTGGACCTTTGGAAACGGCCGAACACGATAAATACGAAATATTACGAAAATTGCAGTCTCGGTTTGATTGAGACTGTTCATGAACGGTAGTGAAATATGCTTGCTACCGTTCACATCCCCTAGCTCCGCGTTGGGCAGAACTCAATATTAATAAAATCAATAGTACAGAATTTTAACCATCCCCAAGATTAGAAAATATAAATAACGAAGTCTATAGTCTCTAACAAACAAGCCGACAATAAGAGGAAATATACATAGATGAATGTATTAATATAAAAAGCCTAAAATTCCACAAAGCAAGTACTCAGTCACTTGGCAGAAGCCAGATAAACAAGTGAACAACTCATTAAGGGTACGGCAGTTCAAGATTTAAGACAAACATCCTCTGGGGATTTAGGTAGATGTCATCATAGGGTCCACGATCTCCCGGTCATTAACATTTTCCTCAAACGATTTTCTACAATTTAGCACTGCTGTCATGATTTATTATCATGAACTGCTGAAAATGTGAAAACTAACACGAGATGTATATATTATGCAGAGGTTATTAAATATTTCAAGCTGCGCCGGACATTCTTCCTAAATGACATAGGCGACGAGGGATAATCGGGTAATACGAAAATCACAAACAGTGCTAAACTTATTTCAGCTGTCACCTCTGCTCAGTTTGTTCCGTATGTCTTCGTTACCCATGGGACATTTTCTTAGAAGCTATAGATGCTGTTACTTTCATCCACCGCCTTACATGTAGTATTTTTGCAAGCTCCATATACTTATATGTGTAAAAGGACAGGGCATGTAGCATTCAAGGACGACAGTCAAGCACAAATGCACACAGAAACAAACAACAACTACAAAGATTGATAAAGGCAATATATGACATCGCAAACGTAAAAGGGTTGGCAATAGGACTACCTCATTGGAACGGTCAGTGACAACCAACGCCACTTCGTAATCTCTAATGAGCTGATATAAAGCTGATATAAAGCTGATGATATAAAGCTGATATAAAGCGGATATAAAGCTGATGATATAAAGCTGATATAAAGCTGATATAAAGATGATGATATAAAGCTGATATAGGAGAAAGTAATAATTATATCTGACGTTTATACAGTTTATACGTATTTTTGTAAATAGTTCCGTATTTATATCTCACACATATGGTAGGTAAAAGTTGGTATACAAGTCGAACAATAAAAATGCTGCATTAAAAGACCACAGTCAATAAAATCTCGCATTCAAAGCAAACACAAATATCAAAGAAAAATAATGACAATTTTTGCGTCACCGAAATGGTTGACAAAATTTGTAACGCCTTGGAAAGGTAAGAGACAAATGTCCGCTAGGGGTTTAAAAAGGTATAAAAGGAGAAATTTGGAAACAGCCGAACACGATACCTACAAAACATATTGCAGTATCTTGCAGTGATAGGTGCTTCCTGTTCCTAGCCCCGGGTTGAGCAGAACTCAATATTTAAAATGCCAATAGTACTTAAATTTGAGCCATCCCGAAGATGGTTTGCATATGACGGTGAACATGGAAATTTCAATGCGGTATGTTTACACCATTCCATGGCTAGCGTATGGTCCCGGTTTCTAACAAAACGCGTTGCCCTAAACGAGAAAACAATGGGCGAAATAAACAAAATGAAACTTAGCTGGGAGCAGAGGTTATGAAGGCTGCGTATAATAATAATAATAATAATAATAAAGACTTTATTTAACGAGAGAAATCATTTGAAACTAGTCAATCTACCATGAGGTCCTCATCACAGCTAACAGTCAAAAGATTAAATTAAAAAGCAGGCAACATATCCTAAGGGTGATTAAACAATACTCAGGACCTTTAAAGGCTACAGTAGTGGAACCACCAGTTCGAAATTCAAGTGAGAAATTAACAGAGTTTGAGAATGTACCACCGATATCTGTAAATATTGTGCTCAGCGATCTCCAAAGATCGGAATGAATAACAGTTGCAGCCTCTCATTTCAACAAAATTAAACTATATCATATAAACCAAGTGAACCGTTTTTATTTATATGCACGCTTTATTCTGCACAAACAATCATACCTGTATTAGGGATCACCGAAGACAAGAGCAAAGTGTGACCCTGAACTCATGTGATATATTAGGTACATATGGATTTTAATTTAAAACAATACAATTGAGATCTGAAAGGATTGAATAGATTCTTCATGAACTTATAACAGAACTAAATTTATCTAAATGTTTGACGTTATATTTGCAATGTTGAGATATCTTTTGGCTTGTGATACGCAGGCTTCATAACCGCTGCTCCCACTTAAATTCTTTTTTGTTTATTTCGCTCTTCGGGGCATACAATTTTATTAGATCCCGGGACCATACGCCGATGGATATAGGGGATGAAATAAAGATACAAATGTTGCTATATTCACCGCCATATGCTTGCCATCTTCGGGATGGTTAAAATTATGTACTGTTGATTTTTATGAATATTGAGTTCTGCTCAACCCGGGGCTAGTGGGCGTCAGCGGTAGCTAGCATATTTCACCACCGCTCATGAACAGTCTCAATCAAACCGAGACTGCAATATTTCGTATGTGGCGTACTCGGCCGTTTCCAAAGGTCCATTACCATACTCTCTTTTACATTAAAAGGACACATGGGAATCTTGAGTTTTATGTCAAGCAATAAAATAAGCACCTCGGTAACCCCCAGGGGCCTTTTTTGCCACTGACCGTTCCAAGACGGTAGCCCTATTGTCAACCTTTTTGTGTTTGTGATGTCTTATTTGGCATTTTGTTCATCTTTAAGTTTTTTCTTTGTTTCTGTGTGTGTTTGTGGTTGACTGTTGTCCTTGAATGCTGCTTTTTCTGTGTTAGATTTTTATATCTATAATTATTGTTCCTGTATCATTTTGACTTTAAAACTGCTTGCATAACATTAAACAAAAATATATATTTCATTTGTCTTTATATGACCAATTTTTAAAAGATATTATTGGTGCAATATAATCAATAGTTAGTAATACGTAAAAACAGTTTCCTTTGAACTAGTCTAGTAATTAATATACTACTCAAAATTTGCTAAGGATCACTTTTATTCTTCCATTTAATTTTTTTAGAAATTAATTCACAATGAAGATATTAATTTCATTGATACTTCAACAATTCCACAATTTGAATCAATTCATGAGATCACATGACCTAAATAATCTCATGTGAAATAGAAATAATGCTATATATTTCAGCAAGATATTTAGAAAGCAAAAACGTGATCCTTAGCCGATTTTAAGTAGTATATCAATGATTGAACAAATGCAAGTTATGTAGGAAAACTAACGGGGACTAACGGGGCGCCGTTAGTTTTAAAAGAAAAATCAAGATTGCCGTGTGTCCCTTTAAACCAGCAGTTTCAAAATCTGTTACAGAGTATATGTTCATTTTTCTACAATTTCATGTTCGACATTGATATCTACTATTCCTATTATAAATGTTTCTACAAAATAACCCGCTATAAACCTCCGGAATATAACTCGTCTTCCTCCAGATAAGAGTGCGTTCAGATTCCTTCATCAATTATTGTCGGAGTGAGGTTTACCACAAATCTAAGATTAGATCGCAAAATCCGCCGTTATGGTTAATGTTTTCTGTACTTGCAGATATTTTATTTCTGTAATTGCAGTTACTTGTGATCCGCTTGATTTGTCGAGGGAATCAAACGCAAAACGAAGGAACAAATGACAGTTTCTTCAAGTTGCCACAATGTCGGATTATTCTTTACTAATATAATTGTCAGCAATTTATTCTAGTGATTGCTCTAGTGTTATTTATTTATTTATTTTTATTAGTTTTAGTTTTTCTAACAAGGCTTACAATTTCCTCCCTTTGGGTATGTGTAATGTTCTAGATATAAAACGGTAGTGTCAAATCAATTTATGACAAAATAAAATCAAAGCAAACATGTCATCATAAATTGACTTGGTACTGAACTGATATCCTTTATTTTCCTGGGCGTGAGATAGATTATCCGTTTTATTTATGATAAAAAAAAGACAGGAGAACTTGCTTTTTTCTTATATTTGAGATATCATTTCCAAAACCTTTAGATTGAGCACATAAAATAATATGACTGTTTTGCGATTTCTCTCACTCTTTGAAATAAGCAAATAAAGTAATATCTCATTTAAAGTTTTTATTTGATAGTGTAATAAGGAATAATAAAAATGAGAAAATGAGTATAGAAACCACAATTGCCCAAACACAATGGCACAATAGGCCTTCACAAAATAAGAGCAAATTAAATACACAATAAAAAGGACAATATACAACATAAAGAGTGGTGAAGACAAGGTTACATATGTGAAACGGTCAGCAGGCAATATGGACTACTGGTTAGCTTAAATCGATTTTATATGGACATAACTTCGCTATTACCCTTGAGCCTAGACGTTGTAAGTTGTATTAGATATGACCATGTTAAATTGTCCTTAGTTGTGTTTTAGCTTGGTGGTACTTTAATTAAGATAATAACAAACAGAAACATTAAACTATTGTATTTATAACTGACTAAATGAGTATTAATAAATGTACTAAATCAAACGGAGTGACACATGTTCAATTAAACTAGCCTTAATTTGAATACCGTGTTACTCACAACTTTGTACATAAGAAGATTTGTCCTATATAAATTACAGCCCCTAAACGCAATGTCACCGTAGATCAGAGCAAAATAACTATACAATGAAAAAGACAATATCACATATAGTGGCGAAGACAGGGTTACCGTCAGAGGCAATACGGCTAACTTGTTAGCTTAAATCGATTTTATGTGTACACAACCTCGCTATTATTCTGTCCTCAGCGCTCAAAATGACAAGACAGTGCAAATAAAAGTACATCCCATCAAAATGAAATCTGTAACAGCAAAGTTCACATCCTGGGAAATTAGGAAACGATACACGTATTTGTTATTGTAAAAATATACTAAAGAATTAATTAGAGAAAAAAAACATGAAGTATCCAGACTGATTGAAATGTGAAGAACGTTCGGAAATGCGTGACGTCACTCATATTAAATGTCACCGTCAGATAAATGTCCTTGTGAAGTTCATGAACCATTTTAATATACTGTTCGCTGTTAGAGAAGTTCATGAACCATTGTAATATACTGTTCGCTGTTAGAGAAGTTCATGTAACCATTTTAATATACTGTTCACTGTTTTGAAGTGCATGAACCATTTAAATATACTTTTCGTTTTCAATGTCATTTAAATCAGTCATTTAAATACGCTACGCTACGTTACGCTCTGCCATAAGGGTCTAACTACTCAGCGTTATAGGTCTTATTAGAGCAACCTTTCGATAAGCCAGTCAGAGTTCTGCCTACACAAATTTTCGGTATTTCCTAATGTTCTCCACATTTCGATCAGTTTTACTGCTAAGCACCTGTAGCGATACAAATCAAGTACTGCCAATAATATGAAAATTTGTTTGAGTATATTTACCAGAATATATTATGTACTTAATCTTTTTTATAATCTACACATTCAACTTTTTTTCCACATACTTGTTAGAGTTTCGGTTTGAAGTAAAAACCTCCATCAGACTGTGACCTTTCACATGAAATACCGTTTGACTGGTGTGTTCCGCTTAATTAAATGGCTTCCTTTGTTTTTCGAAGTATCTGGTTGTCTTCCCTTTCAATAACTGAGGCCCCCAGTCAATGACACGGTTAGAACGAGAGGTATGGTATGTCACTTTTATTTATGTGGGTATCCACAATCTTTTAGAGTTGATGAATTGTGTTAGTCTTTTGGTCTGTTTTTCTGACACCACATAGAAACAAATATGTTCCTATCAGGGTCGTTACTGCGCTCAGCTTCCGTGAAAGTGGTTGGTTTGAGGAGATTTGTAGATACTGTTATGTGTGTTTCTTCCCTATAGACTAGCAATTTTACCGTCTCCGCTTTTTCCTTCACTATGATTGTGTCCAAAGTCAGTATCTTTCTATCGTTCTCTTCTTTAAATGTAAACGTGATGCTTCCTGTTCTATCGGAGCAATGCCAATCATTTTTTGTTTTAGAAATTCCGCAAATAAATAAAAGCGGATTACCCATCGCTGTACCACATATCTGTTTGTAGATGTTACAAGAAACATGTAGTAGTTATAATGATTCTAAACGTTTCATCACATTATCCACATCCAGTGTTGTTCTTACTTTAATGTTTTACCTTACATAAATCTTTCATCTTATACCATCAGCACCATCTACAAACCATTGCTTGCCATCGGAAACTAATCTAGTGGTAAACAGTCTCCCGTCAAGCCCGATGGCAAGCAATGGTTTGTAGATGGTGCTCATGGTATAAGATGAAAGATTTATGTAAGGTAAAACTATTGTGGATACCCACATAAATAAAAGTGACAGACCATACCTCTCGTTCTAACCGTGTCATTGACTGGGGCCTCAATTATTGAAAGGGAAGACAACCAGATACTTCGAAAAAACAAACAAAGCCATTTAATTAGGTAGAACACACCAGTCTTCAACAAGGATGACCATGGAACCATCGACAGAACATTGTTTGACACTGGGAACCTACGTGACGTCACCCGTGTCCAACGTCACCATCGGATGAAGGTCTTTGTCACAAAATTAGCTGTGTAGACTAAACAGAAATTAAATCCGAAAATGTATTTATTGTTCATTATGTTTGCTTAGAAAAAAGAGTATGATAATGGACCTTTGGAAACGGCCGAACACGACACATACAAAATATTGCAGACTCGGTTTGATTGAGACTCTTCATGAACGGTAATAAAATATGATAGCTACCGCTCACGCCCTCTAGCCCCGGGTTGATCAGAACTCAATATTCATAAAATCAATAGTACATAATTTAACCATTCCGAAGATGACATGCATATGGCGGTGGACATAGAGAATTTGTTATCATCATAATAGACACTGTTATGATGTGTGTGTGAAGTTTTCACATACTAAATATTGGGGTTTCTAAACCTGTTTTCATTTTTACAACTGAACCATTATAATTGTGGTAAATAGACACTAAAGACGAAATTGATCACTGGTTTAACTGGTTTTATCTGCTCTTAAATATTGATTACATGACAGTTCAACCTGACGTGAACTCTATGCGGAGATGTCTGAGTATTGAATGCAAAACTTGATTATGATCTCATTGTAATGATTTTTGTTCGTGCTCGAACTCTTTTAACTACAGCATAGCTTTGATCATTAGGGTTTTGCAGTTGTTAATGCTTTCTTGATGTTATTAGCATTTTTAATCTTGAATTCGTCAATATTAAAGTGATTGGGAAAATGAGAAAATGGTCATACTGAAGCCACAGCACCCCATGCATGGGCGCCGTAGATCCGGAGTCAACGTCCTTTTTTTCTTTTTCTTTTTACCATTTGTTTTGACCATTTGTTGCAATTTTATCATTCTGCGGTAATTCATGCATTGTTTCCTCTTTACAGTTTTTGCTCATGAATTATTGCAATAATAATATATATCCTCCTTCATCGTTTAATGTTACATAATAAAAATAACTCATTTAGTATTTAAGTTTTGCTATCAGATGAACATATATTTCAGTTAAAGTTAACTTTTGTACACCAATACGTACTTCTCAAAGCAGTGCGTGCATATATGCGGTTATTTATCCTCGCTGTATTGCACTGGGCATTTTAGCGAGCAGACTTCGATATTAAGTCTCATCCTAGGGACTGGTAGGGTGGGAAATTCTCGAAGTGTTCGAGAATTAATCCAAATTCGGTCCTGTCTGGAAATGAACGCGCCATCTCGGGAATACTAAACCGACGTGCTAACCATTATACCATGGCGACACCTTGTTACCATGGCGACACCTTGTTCTCAAAGGCGTAATGGTCCTTATTGTTTATACTTATTTGCTTTATACATCATTTGCTGTTCAATTTTTCAAAACTAAACTTTTTCTTGAACAATAATTGAAGTGGTCGAACAATAAAGCCCAAGTTAATACGCGTGTATTTTATTTGTTTGTTTGTAATTGTTTTGTTTTGTTTTGTTTTTTCAAATAGAAGCACTTTGTGGAGGTATTATATAAAGCATATAATATGTAATATATAGTTTAATAACCAGTGTTTTTGAGATACCGGAAATATTTCTCGAGGGAGAGAAATTGCTCCGATATAAGAACGATTGCTTTAGAACGAGTTCTTATATCGGGGCAATTTAAATCACTCGTTCTTAAATCGGGGCAATTTCTTTTCCGAGGGAAATATTTCCGGTATCTCAAAAACACTGGTTATTAAACTATATATAAATATTTTGTGATGATTTAAATGGGAAAAAACTCTATGTTTGTTATTCTTCTTTCATTCCTTCTTTCGTTCTTAGTTCGCAGTGATACATACGCCTGTTTACACCAGTTTGCACGAGAACGCTAAGACGACGTTATGTCATACAAACAAAACAAGTGGAACCGGAACTCTTCTTTAATATTTCCTAATGGCGGAATCTGACGACGACGTCCGTAAAACAATCGGAACGTCATTGGAACGTCATTTGGCGTTCCCGCCACTGACGGAAAAGGCCGAGCAATGTTCCGTACTGTGAAATAACTCCCACTGGGAGATATTACGAGTAGATATAGCTATTCTATTCCCAGAATGTCCTATATAAATCACAGACAAATATGTAATATAATTTATTAATTTACAGTATAATACATAGAAAATGAAATATACAGAGGATCTTACATGAGTGCTCATTCATTATTGAAATTATAATGCGAGGCTGTTGCCGAGCATTATATCATATTTGCTAACGACTTTAATAAATTCAATAATAAATGAGAACAAATGTCAGATTCTATTTATCACATAACTTATAGGGGGCACTCCACAGTTTAATGTACATTTCTCAATGATCAAACCCATGACAAGCCCTTATCCTGAATCCTTGAGCAAAAAAAAATCACATCATCATTGTGTCATACATTTCTCAGAAGACAATAAAATTACCCATGTTTCTATACCAAATAAAAGTATCAAAAAGCATTTTCTGTACAACTTTAGTCCCATTTCTTTAAGATTACCCCACCCCTTAAAACATGATAAAAATGCAATTTTAGCAATATTTCAAATGTCAATAAATAAAAATAAAAAAAATTCCTACACATATCAGTGTCATGTCTGCACTCATAATGCTCTTGCATATTAGGAAATGCTAAATTTTACATACCTAGTCCGGCATTTTAAAAAGTTATTCGACGCTGATCTCCTCGTCAGTGAAAATCAGCCATTTTAACTACTTTTAGGAAGTTTTTGATTGGTTCACATTTTTCTATTTATAGCCTCCAAAAAACCCAAAGAATGCATATTCCAATACACCAAAATAAACTTAGAAGTAATCAAAACTGAAAAAAACATCAAACATGTGCTTCATAATTATTATAAAGACCATCCATGGACCTAAAAGATGCTTAGTTGATTTCTTTCTGATTTACACCATGGACATTCATGCGAAACTGAGGAGTGCCCCCTATAACGTCACATTACGTCAGAAAAGGTACATTAACGTGACGTCCATGACGTCATTAACGTTATGTTATACCACTAGCGGAATATCGAAGATATCGAATGGTGTTATTACACTCCCACATCGCATGTTATGTGATAAATAGAGGATATTTGTTGTTTTGGAGTGAATAACATATTTTATTTCATCGAGAAGTGAGAAAACTTTATATTTTCACGAATGCGGAGCATGGGTGAAAATATAAAGTTTTCTCACTTCGAGATGAATTAAATAGTACTATTTGTGCTCTGAGCAAAAAACAATCAACGAAAACTGGATCAAACGGGTGAAATACATTTGTTTACATATGGACTTGTGTGAATAACGCTTGGTGATTTGCGGTGGCGCGCCGTCAGATTGGCTCCAGTTTATATTTGACAATACATTCACAAGTCTTCCAATACCGTTAATGCCAATTATTAACAATGATATCAATCAAATTAATAATTCTACAGTCCAATGTGATTAGCTCAGAAACGGAATATATATGCCTCAGAGGTAGTAGTCATGCGTTTTATAGGACCGTCTCCGTGGCCTGGATGGTAGATATGCTGTGTTTGAAACCTTCTCGCCTCTCATCGCTGCGGGTTCGAATCCAACTGGGAACTCGACCAGTAAGAGAGAAAACTCGATTCTTAGGTATGAGTTGAGGTAAACAATATTAGTTCTTCCTAGGAAATAATGGTTGATCTGCCTCTACCACAAAACAAATCAACCATGATATATATGGCATATAGCGTGCTGAAAATGACGTAAATCACCATCCAAGCAAACAGCAAATGCAGCATATATATACTGAAAGGAAAAAGAAACGCATAATCAAAAAATTGCCTATACTACACTATTATATACACCTAATTCCACGTAATATTCCAGATATATCTCAACGTGTTTTGTACCAAAAGGGCTACAACTAATTACAGAAAGGACAACTCTGTCATCTAGTAGACCTTTTAATCAAAGTATACTTTGTTACACGAAATTCATAAATGTTGAAGTTTCGCTTGAAAAAGTCGAGCCATTTCAGTATTGTGTTTAATGTTAAGAGATTGCAACATTTAAAGCCTAAGTTTGCTCACCTGCTTCAGCCAAATACGCATTCTGTCGATAATGAAACTTTAAAGCGGTAACCATTGGTGTGTTCGGTGCTGTTTAAACCTTCTTTCCGAAAAGACAGGCTTAATGTCGCCCTGTACCATTCGATTAGCAGTAGCATGTTAAACATACGATATATGGCAGAAATACCCATTATGCGTTTCTTTTTCCTTTCAGTATATTATATTGGCACTGAAATGTTAATGCTGTAAAACTCTTCACTGAATGAGAGTTAAAACAGATGATTACTCCAAAATAGAATGAAATATATTCCTGGATTATGATTTATTGGAATATAACATGTATTTTATGTTGGAAAAGAGATATTTAATGTATTTAAATCTGTATCAAATCCAGTAAAAGATAACGTGGCATGCTGACTGGTACGTGATTAGATAATACGTTCTGTGTGGACTGGTACGTGATTAGATAATACGTTCTGTGTGGACTGGTACGTGATTAGATAATACGTTCTGTGTGGACGTTGAAACCCTGGAGACGTCTGATATAAATTCATCTTTACGATCTAAATTGAAGCAAAACAAAAGATAGCGTAAAAAAAAAGAAAAAAAAAGTAATATTGTTAAGTAACATCTACGTCTGCCAATATGAAAAGGCTATATTTGATTATACCATTTGCGTGCATTTTCAATATTTAATATTACTGCCACTACCGCTGTTCTGTGTGTGTGTATATTGCCAGATATTCTGGAGACTAAGAAGTGTAATAATGCTGCAAATGATAAACGATGCAATAGTCGAGTTGTTTTGAGACTTGATTAAATATTGATGACGAAATTAGATTGTCTATGGGGTAAAGTTCTTGCAGCGAACGATAAAATAGAAACATACAAATTGTAAAGTCTCTCATTTAGGCGGTTTTGTGAGTGGTGTGTATTAACTGTTCTTAAACATAACGCGTTTAAACCGTTATTTAAAGTTGGTATAAAAGACAAACAGGAAATGACGTGTATGTTTGTGATGGCATATTCGTTGCCTTTGATTCATCCTTGTAATGGTGGTTTATTTGTTTCTATGCGTGTTTTTGGATAACTGTGGTCATTGAACGCCACATGTCCTGTTCGACGTCTATATCTAAATGTACTTGAAAATGGCAATTTAAATCAAACCTATTTTAAGAATTTATTCTAATAGGAAATTGGTTGCTCGGTTGAGAATATCAATGGTCATCCCTTTCTTATATATGTATGTAGTGTTTGTGTTGTTTAAAATCCCGGTAACAAATTTACGAATAGCTGCTTTGCCCATTACGTGGTTCCGCCTTAATTCCATTGATGGATAGGAAAGCTTATATTAGCAGGGTTTTATAACAGATATTTTGAAAAGAAAATATGTTTAAAAACATTGTTTACTGAAAAAAAATGCGATAATCTGTTTAAAATTACCAAATAAATGTTTTATTTGTACAATATGCAAACTTTTTAATCCGAAATTAAGGTTTTATTTCATACCCCAGTCAACCCCGTTTTCTCTTCTTGGAGAAGGGGTTGGATGGGGTATGAAAGTTAATACTCGGACCACGTAATGCGCTTTAACCAATGCATGTCATTCCGTGTTATGTCAAATGTTTTATGTATTTTCAATAGCGTTTGCATCTTATAATTCCCTATAAGCAATAAATGCTCTTCACTTTCTAACGAATTCGATATTCTTAAGCCTATCGTAATGTAACATTTAACGATAAGTTGGAAGCAATTTCCCTCAACAGTCAGATGAGCCTGGTTCAAAGACAGATCAATGATTCTCTTCTCCTAGTCAGGCGAGAAGTGTATTAGATAGTCACGTTAAATCACACAGAAATTAAATAATCTAGATATTATTGCCGCCGATCAAAAACTCGTGGAATTCTTTGTCATTTAGTGAGTAAATGTTGACTTTAATCAGGGCAATCGTGTTTGAGCTGCTGTTCTACTCAAATATTTATTTTGCTGAATAATATGGAGAATTCCTCCATCTTTGATTACGGGTCACAGTCTACTCAAAGACGTCTAAACGCTTGTTCATTTCTCTGCCTCTATAAAATATCGTTTGTAGGAAAATGAATATTTACTAGACATGTCCCGACATCGCTGAGCCATAAATATTCGTGAGTTGTCGTTCATATTTTGACAAGTATTCATTAGAAGTCAAATAGCGAGAAATATTGGATGTGGTCATTTGCGTATGGATTAAATCATTGGATACTATACCAAAGACTGGTGGCGGTCGTATTATGATATAAAACGCGAGATTAGTTGTCCTCTTCCTCAACATCGCATATACACCACTGACAAAACACGTTTACTTTTTACTGTAACATGGAAATTACGTCATGTTTAAATACCATTTGACGGCTTAGATATAGTGTAATAACAAAGGCGACCTTTTAATTTAAAATAAATTATTGCACACATGCTTCGTCGACAAAATTAAAGTAGGTATAAAAGTCGATCAGGAAATGTAACTTTCACAGAATACAGTCAACCATAAACACGCATTAAAACAAAAATTATAATGTGCGGAATTTTTTGCCAATGACCGTTCCAAGGCTGACCGTTCCAAGGCGGTAGCCCTAGTGTCAACCCTTGTGTGTTTGTGATGTCGTATCTTGCCTTTTATTCACCTTTATATATAGTTGTTCTTGTTTCGGTGTGTGTTTGTGGTTGACTGTCGTCCTTGAATGCTACTTTTCCTATTCGATGTTTATATCTGCTTTTGATAAACAAGGCATGTTTTATCACAAACATGTTGACAATAGGGCTGCCAGATTGAAACCGCCAGTGGCATTACAGCCGCTGCTGGTTTAAACCAGGTTCTAGGGTGTACCAAACCTCACTCGTAACCTACTTTCACCCCAATACAACGAGAGTGTAACGAGAGTGTAACGAGAGTGTAACGAGACGAGAGTGTAACGAGAGTGTATAGAGAAGCCTGAATTAATCCATTTCGACAATCTTCACATCGAAGTTTTACTTTAAAATGATATTAGCAAACGAATATGATTATGTTGTTATTCGGTACAGGGACTTAAAGGGATACACGGCAATCTATAAGCACCTAGATTTAATCAGCCAGTATCATTTTGACTTTGAGCCTAATTGCACAAATTTAAGTGAAGCTTAATAAAACTGGAGTTCTAAATTGTTCTCCTCAATTCAATCTATTATTGATTTAAGACAATTAACAATTAGTAATATTCAGACGCATTGGCTTTGAAATATTATATAGAGATTATTTAACTGCTGGGATCGATTATAGGGAAATCCTTCACGAGACGGTAGACGTGTGGTTCTTTCACGAACAAGCGTAACCGAGAGAGTGAAAAAACAAAACACGTCTACTATCGAGTGAAGGATTTCGCTATTATCGAACACAGCAGTTAAATAATTTGTTTAATACATTTAAAATCAGTTTGTGTATGATTTTAACCGAAAGTTTTCGCTTTATTGAACGTTATCGGCGGATGATGACGACGTCAGAACCACTTTATTGACGTCATAACTCAGAGTCACAGTTAGTTATTTTTGTGTTCGGAGTTAGTTAATAATATTTAGCGATTATGAATATTCTTTCACTGAGAAATCCTAATATTTCACCGATGAAAATGTAATAAAATAATTGTTAATAACGATTTGCAAATATGCAAGTTAGCTAGGAAAAATGAGAAGTTCAAACAAAAATTCAAGATTGGCATGTTTCCCTTTTATACTCCCTACATAATTATTTATTTCATCTGAGATCATAGTATATTAGTAAACATCTTTTTATAATATGTTTTTATAATTAAGCAGAAATTAGTTTAACCTGCCTGCAGGGCAATTTAAACAAATATACGGAGGTTTGCCTTTACAAAAAGTGCAAAGCTGAAAAAACAGAAACTTTTGTTGAGTTCTTACTATCTGAAGCTTAAATAAAATCATCTCGGGTGCTTATACTTTAAATAGGCACGATTAGATATATGTTTTCTCAGCAAGTGGCACACTTTGAATTGAATTGAGTTTGTTTTATAGTCGCACCAAAGCTAAGGTCATATGGTGACTTTTCCGGCCTCCATTGGTAGAGGAAGACACCAGGCGCCCCTCCGGGCAATTTTCGCGCACGGGCGGGCACCTGGGTAGGACCACCGGCATTCTGCAAGCCAGCTGGATAGCTTCTTCCCATAAAGACTCCTAGGCCAATGAGGGATCACAGCGATAAGGGGCAGGTGATTTCAAATCAGAGACTCTAATCACTCGGCCACGGACGCCGCGGTACACTTTGAAAGCTTTTTCAGTTGTGTACTTTGTGTAATTATTTATTTATTGTATTTATTTCTTTAGCAACATTTTAATGCGTGGCTCGTCTGAGGGTTAAAAGTCGACCTCGAAGATATATAATAAAAAGTGTATTTTGGAATCAGTATTATTTATAAGAACAAAATAACTGAAGACGACATTTTATTTTAAATAGTGGATTTTAGCAATGAAATAAAAGTTGTATTTCATACGTGTAAAATAGAGTTTTTTCGAAAACTACTTTTTTCAGAAAGTTGCTATCAGAGTTATATCATTGGATTGGAAATGACTTAACTAAGAAAATGAGTCATAGGTTATTGAAATCGGTTAAGTAGTTAAGAAGTATGGGGATTTAAAAAACAGCAATTTTATCATACTAAGCCAATGACGTCGTCAGCATTTTTATTTATTTTTCTGTATGCTAAAGTAAACTTTGATTATAAAATAAAAAGAAAATTTGTTGTTTTGTCGTGAATAACAGATTTTATTTCATCTCGAAGTGATATTTTTATTTCATCTCGAAGTGATTTTTATTTCATCTCGAAGTGATTCGAAGTGATTCGAGATGAAATAAAATCTGTTATTCACTCCAAAACAACAAATATCTTCTATATATTCCTATAAGCCGGAAGTGATATGTAGTATTGCCAGACAAACCGTCTGTTTTGTTTTATGGTGCATATGGTTTGTCTAATGGTACAACATGGTAATTGATGCGTTTCTCCGTACAAAACCAACATGCCACCAACGTGTTGTTGCCTTTTAGAAACATATGCGTGAGCATCTTGTTAGCAGGTTGTTTATGTGTGAAATATACAATGATTGAATATAGTCTACCTGGTCTTAGCTATTGAGTCGATGCCATTAATGAGTAAAGCTCTCTTGTTGCTCTGGCTTTTGCCAAGTCATTGACTACTTGCATTGTGAATATCTAGGCTTTTTTATGTTTATGCCGGTGCTAGGGGGCGTCAGATGTGTAGCAACTACACTCAGTTCAAATGAAAATGGACACTTTGAGAAATTTACTTTACACCGTATCCTCTTTATCAAGCGACAGACCCTTAATGATTCGACCCATTGAAAAACAACATGATATTGGCAATGGAATGATAACAACTTTGGTACCAAGCATGGCATATTCATTTTGGAATTTGTTAATTTAATTCTAAAAATACATTATACAATTAAATCTAAACAAAACTCGGTGTCCACTTTCTATCGCAACTGAGTATATATTACCTCTCGTGAACAGACCCAATATAACCCAGTCTGCTATTTTTCTCTCATGTTTGTGTTCGTCCCTTCACAATATATTGTATGCGAGTCATGTGCTTTCCTTCTGTCTGTATGTTTGATTTGGTCCGACAGGAAACAGTATGACTACACCAACCATCATGTTTGAACAATTAAATAATGGTATCTGTCAATACCAGATCATAATAAAACAGTTACCGTGTGGTTTTTGGTTTTGATTTAAACAGTTTTATTTCCAGCGTATAACACTTGGATACAATAAGGAATCAAACGAAAGAAAAGACTACAGTGGAATACAGTTTTAGCTTTTAATGAATGGATAACATTGTAGAATTATTTTCATATTTTGTCGACTTTTATACTACTTGTATGGTCAATGTTAACTTATTGTCCCTATCACTCTAGCGCCTTTATTTTATATCCGATCTTCTCCAAACTTGATTAGAATCTTAATAGTAATGAAAGCTCATCAAGTTCAAGAATGACCGATATCGGACAAAAACATGGAGTTAAAACCCCATCGGCCCTTTTTTTCCACTGACCCTTCCAACGAGGCGGTGACCCTATTGTCAGCTCTTTTATGTTTGTGACGTCTTGTTTGACTTTCAGTCATCTTTAAAAGTGTTGTTTGTTTCTATGCGTGCTTTTGGTTGATTGTGGTCATTGGCATCTGCATTTCCTGTTCAACGTTTATATCTACTTTTATTGAACCGTTCCAAGGTGGTAGCCTTTTGTGTTTGTGATGTCGTTTGCATTTTTTACTACTTTTGCATTCTCGTTTGTCTGTTTGCGTGTTTGTTTTTGTGTTTTGTGGTTGACTGTCGTCATTGAATGCGTCTTTCCCTGTCCGATCTTTTTTATCTTTCTTTGTATGTAAATATCAAGCGGCAGTAAATGAAAGATAAATGGCGGTAGCCCTATTGTCAACCCTTTGTGTTTGTGATGTCGTTTGTATCTTTTATTACTTGTGCCTTCTCGTTTGTCTGCTTGAGTGTTTGTTTTTGTGTTTTGTGGTTGACTGTCGTCCTTGAATGCTGCTTTCCCTGTCCGATATTTTTTATCTTTCTTTGGATGCAAATATCAAGCGGCAGTAAATGAAAGATAAATGGCGGTAGCTCAATTGTCAACACTTTTGCCTTCTCGTTTGTCTATTTGTTTCAAGCATGAAAGCTACATGTAATCGGCCACATACAACATGGCACACCACATGAACTAGCCTGAATAGCCTCTTTATTGTCTGCTTATTTAAATTGTAAGTCTTTCGGATATAATTGAACAAAATCTTGACTTATCCGTATGTCCAGTCAAATAGAGATCATCAAAAAAGTGTATGATAGTATTTTTCACAACAGAAACCGTCGATTGGTCTAGTGACCTGATTATACGAAAATATGGAAATCGTAATGGCGTGTCATGCTCTCCACATCCTTCCTTATAATGCTTATTAAGAGGGTACCCAGATATTGTCCTATTAGTGAAGAACAGTACCAGATACATACATATTGAGAAATGGTTTCTTTCTCCAAAATATGAGCGTATAGTAATTATAGCTAGTTGACCATTATTTCTTAGTTTTAACAAGACCCAGATCCTTTTTTGTTGATAGTTTCCTCTCCTCGGCAATTGCTCAGTCATGAAATTTGGCTATAGCTTTTAAGTTTAAAGTCAAAAAGACTTGAAAATAATTGTAAAACATGTAGGCCCAAATGGCACGTCATAGCTCGCATGTTGAACTTGCAGCATTGAAGAAATATATGGAAAATGGTTCCATAAAAAACTACAGCACACCCACTCAATTGCGCCATAGCGCAGCGAAGTACCACAAACTATATAACATGAGCAAACTAAAACGTCAATGAACAGGACAATATATAGCATAAAGAGTGATGAAGACAGCATTAACGACTTTGAACGATCACCAGGCAACACGGCCTACTGGTTAGCTTATATCTATATTAGGTGAAAACAACCTGGCAATTTTCCTCGCCCAAATCGACAAAACAGTAAATAAAAGTCCCATCAAAATAAAATCTAAAAGTAGATAGAAAAAAAGAACAAGAAGAGTAGCATTCAAGGACGACAGTCATCCACAAACACACACAGAAACAAAGAACAACTTTAACAAGGAATAAAAGGCAAAATAAGACAATATGGTTTGACAATAGAGCTACCGCCTTGGAACGGTCAGTGGCCAAAAAGCCGCTTGGTTTTTAAACGCTGTTTAAATCCATATAAGGCTCGCTTTATTTCTAATTCTAGTGCCTGCACCACAACAAATATCTCCAAACTTTTAACTTCTTGTCTTGTTAAAGATCACGTTAAATTATATTGTGATAAAACTTATGAAAACTCTGGGATTAATTTATTTTGGTCTATAAAAAATTCAGGAGACTTTCTTGATAACATTTTCAATAAAGGTCAAGTTTCATCAATAAGCACTTATGACTTCTCTTACACTATATACAACCTTACCACATCACCTTATTAAAGACTAGCTAATTTCTCTTATTCAACAAACATTCGCTAGAGAAAATAATACATTTTTGGCATGTAATAATATAAAAGCGTTTTTTACTAACGGCAGTTAAGACAATTATACTATGTGGACTTGCTATGAAGTTTGTAAAGCACACATCTTCCTATTAGATAATATTTTCGTCAGGTATGGAACCTTCGTTTATAGACAAATTGTTGGTATCCCTATGGGTACGAACTGTGCACCACTTTTTTAGTTTGCTATGAAAGGGATTTCATGTTGAGTCTTTCACCAGATACTCAGGCAGATGTTATTGAAGCCTTTAATGTAACACCTCTCTGGATGACATATTGAACATTGACAACCCTTATTTTCAACTACGGTTAATTATATTTATCCTAAAGAACTTCAGCTTAACAAAGCTAATATATCTGATAATAACGCTTCTTTTCTTGATTAGATCTCTCGATTGAAAACGGTAAAATAATTAGCAAAATCTATGACAAGAGAGATGATTTTAATTTTGACATTGTTAATTATCCCCAATTGGATGGGGATGTTCCCCGAGCAACTTCTGATGGGGTGTGTGTGTCTCAACCTATTCGTTTTTCTAGAGCTTGTACTCGAGTTGAGGACTTTAATATTCGTAATCTTTGTATAACTAAAATGTTACTCAGTTACCAGTTACCGTTACCATAAACTTCGTAAAACCTTTTCAAAATGTTATTATCGTAACCCTGATCTTTCCAAATATAAAACTAATTTAAGGACTCTTCTGCGACAAGGACTATCACAACCTGACTTCTATGGTGATGTGATTTATAAACGTAAGATTCTTGGTCATGATCATACTATCTTTGTTAAACTTGTTAAAAAGTGGGTCAAAAGAGTTTATGACCCTATCATTTTGCAACGTACTGCATGCTTGGTGATGGACCCTTTTACAGTTCGCCACTATGCTTTCCTATTTAATTGTACGATGACCGGACAGGCTGTGGACCCTATGATGACGCCTAGCTAAAACCCATTGGGACGGTGGCGATTGATGTTTGTCTATGATCTTTCTTGTCGTGCCCTTAATGGTTTATTCTCTTACTGCTCTGGCTTCTGCCAAATCATTGAGTACCTTCATTGTGGCTTTCTAGGCTATTGTTTTTTGTATTATATTTACACGAGCATATTTGTGTTTTACTGATATTGCCTATTGATGCTGCCTTGTTGGTTAGAGATTAGATCATGGCGGGGATTTCTTTATTTACACTGTCCTGTTTTAATGGGATGACAGTAGGGTAAGTGTGACGTTTGGTGCACCCTAGAACCGGTTTAAACCCCCAGTGGCCTACTTTGCCACTGACCGTTCCAAGGCGGTAGCCCTATTTTTAACCATTTTGTGTTCGTGATGTCGTTTGCATTTATCATTGTTTTTGCCTTCTTGTTAGTCTGTTTGCGTGTTTGTTTCTGTGTTTTGTGGTTTACTGTCCTCCTTGAATGCTACTTTCCCTGTCCGATTTTTTTATATTTCTTTTTAGGGTGCACCAAACCTCACTCTTACCATATTGTCATCCCAATAAATGGGACAGTGTAAATAAAGATATCCCCGTCAGGTTATAATCTTTAACAAACAAGGCAGAATTACTAGACAATGTAAGTAAAACACATAAATGAGCATGTCTATATAATATAAATAAACAAAGGCCTAGAAAGCCACAAAGTTAGTAATTAATGACTTAACAGAACCCAGAGCTACAAGAGAAAGTCGTTTAAAGTAGTGTTAAAACGGATGAAAATCGATTTCTCATTTCTCAGTCGATTTAAACGAAGATATAGAAGTCGAACAGGCAACAAACGACTAATGCGTAATAAATGCGATGCTCTCGGCTTTATTTTGTATTTACATTATTAACGGCGTACACAAATATAGTAATCATTCCGATCTTTGGAGCTGAGCCCGATATCTATATATATATATACAGATATAGGTTGTACATTCTCAAATACTTTTGTTTTCTCATTTTATTTCGAATATATGGTTCCATTACTCCAGCCTTTGAATGTTTTGAGTATTGTTTAAACACCCTTAGGATATGTTGTCTGTGTTGTTGGTTTAGTAGTTTGGCTGTTACTTTTGATATGCAGGCTTCATAACCTCTGCCCTCTACTAAATTCCATCTTGTTTATTTCGGCCATTGTTTTCTCGTTTAGGGCAAAGCGTTTTGTTCGACTTTTATATCTACTTGTGTTATATAGCATTTGTTTATTAGTTGTAACAAGAGCCAGGTGGTTTGTTTTGATTATTACCTCTTTTCAGAAAGTGCTTAGTCATGAAATCCACGTAAAGCTTATAAGTTAATTTCAAGACGGCTTAAATTTAGATTAAAACCAAACACACAGAACGTAAATCTACTAATCATTTAAAGAAGCTCACTTTAGAAGAAATCAATAGCTATGTAATTCCCTTGCGAGTTGATAATTCTCCTTTAGCTGATAGATTCCAAATGCATAATGACATAATTATATTATGAAATATTAAGCGTAATCAGTACTATAGAAGCTAATTAATTATACATAAATGTTCTCGTTAAGTAACACTCACCACAATTAAATACCAGTTAGCTCATACATTGTTTATAACGTTGTTATTGAATATTACGTGAAGTTAATCCCATGTGGAATACAAGATACCGGAGAGCTGTTAACACATTTCTCCGGTTGTTCTGCGATTACACCCAGTGAGATAAATGTCAATCAACCAGGATAATTTTCAATAAAACGTGCTTTAATAATTCACTACTCCCTTTGTGGAAACAAACAACAGATACAAAGCGTCTTAACTAAGCGTAATTTACTGCATGATCTTATACAGAATCAAACGTGTTTGTCATAAGCTACACGCACATGTGTAGTCATCATCTGGTATTTAGTTTCACTTATGGCGTGTTCGTTCATTCCAAATGTATGATGATCAATAGTAGCTTGATGCTGAATACGCAGACTGGAAGAAAACACTTCAAATTAGCAGAATTCTTGTGCTCAAACTTGTCTGACGTCTTTCTTTGAAATTTTGCAATATGCCAATAGTTTTATTGTGTATTTACGTCTTATTGTTTACAAACATGTTATACATCCATTAAAACATACGCACAATTATGTAAACAAATATTTGGTTTCTTAAACTTATTTAGTAGTCTAACCTTAATTAAGTTTTAAATCAAAAGTACAAAAATGAGAAAATGACCCTTAGAAACCACAGCAGCCAATCATAAATGTCACCGTATAGAAGAAACAGCACCCAATCGTAAATAGGTCCGCAGTGTACCACACACTAAGAGCAAATTAAATATTCAAGAAAAAAGGAAAATACAAAACACAAAGCGGTCAATAGGAAATACGGTCTACTGATTAGCTTAAAGAAATATAAAAAGATCGGACAGGGAAATAAGCATTCAAGGAGGACAGTCAACCACATAACACAGAAACAAACATGCAAACAGACAAACAAGAAGGCAAAAGTAATAATAAAAGTAAACGACATCACAAACACAAAGGGTTGACAATAGGGCTACCGCCTTGGAACGGTCAGTGGCAAAGTAGGCTGTTCTAGAGTGAACCAAACCTCTCACTTACCTTACTGTCAACCCATTAAAACAGGACAGTGTAAATAAAGAAATCCCCGCCATGATCTAATCTCTAACCAACAAGGCAGCATCAATAGGCAATATAAGTAAAACACAAATATGCTCTTGTAAATATAATACAAAAAAAACAATAGCCTAGAAAGCCACAATAAAGGTACTCAGTGACTTGGCAGGAGCCAGAGCAACAAGAGAATAAACCATTACGAGCACGACAATAAAGATCATAGACAAACATCAAACGCCACCGCCCAATGGCCTTTTGGTAGGCGTCATCATAGGGCCCACAGCCTGTCCGGTCATCGTACAATTAAAGAGGAAAGCATAGTTGATTTCATGTGTACACAACATTGCTATTATCCTGTCTTCAATCAAAATTGACAAAATATGCTTGTAGTATAAATAAAAGTACATCAAATCAACAGGAAATATCTTACAATAAAGTTAGCGTTTAGAGAAATTGGGAAACGATACACTTATACACAATATTCTTTTAAAGGATATATAAAAATACATAGAATTTCCTTCATATGATACCAGAATTGTACTTAAAGACCCAACAACAGAAGTACAGCTAAAGATAAAAATACAATCTAGGGTAAGACCAAAAAATGAACGTCCATGTACCTACCCTCAGGGTTTCAGGACGTGATAGAGTCCCCCGAGGCTGTCAGGTCATCGGATAAGAGAAAATCGAAGTGCAGGGACTGACTTTAGAGGGGTCAGTCACCAAGCATGCAGTGCGTTACAATGGTAACGGTTCGTTTTCTTTTCTGACGACTTTCCTGATTAATTATGTAAAGTGGTCATGAAACCGTCAAATTCATAATTAATCAGGATATATGTTTGGCACAAAGTGCAATTCAATGACTTCAATAGGCTTCTTTTGCTAAAAGTGAGAAATATTGGAATCATTCCGAAAGCTGTAGCTATTTAAATATGTCTAATGGTAAACATGGGGAACTATTTTATTACCTTAGATGAGCCAAAATGAATTCTTCAAAAAAAAAAAAATGACGAACTATTCCCGTGGAAATAAAAGCAAATAGCAATTGTTTTATTGCACGAACCTGATCGTATAATAAACAAACTGTTCTGATGTTTGTTAAAGCACGCACAATTAGTAAAACCGCTAATTTGTTTCGTGAAACATACATTATACCTAAGCAACGTAAAAATGACGGCATGCAGGCAATCGTGAAATTTATCAAAGACTGGTATGACAGTTTCTACTACTTGGTGGCGTTGGGTTTATATAAAAACATAATAGGCCAACAATAATAAATAGAGCTAGATGATTGATTCAGACATTCAATACGTCTGTGTTATGAGCAAAAAAATAAACATAGCATAACATGTTTTAATAATACTGCATTCAGACACATGTCATGTCATAATTCTGACACACGTCATATCATAATGCAGAAACACGTCAAACTTGTATATTTGTTTGTTTAGCAAAGTTACCAATTCTCTTCGTCTACAATTATAGATGATAAGAACAAATTACAAAAAAGGATGCCAGCGGAACATAATAATTACATAAAGCAGAAAGCTAGTGAATATGGCTTTAATGCTAGCGAATAATGGCAGTTAAATAGCATGTTCACCGCCATATGCATGCCATCTTCGGGATGGTTAAAATTCTGTACTATTGATTTTATGAATATTGAGTTCTGCTCAACCCGGGGCTAGGGGGCGTGCACGGTAGCAAGCATATTTCACTACCGTTCATGAACAGTCTCAATGAAACCGAGACTGCAATATTTCGTATTTGTCGTGTTCGACCATTTCCAAAGGTCCACTCTCATACTCTTTTAACACACGAGCGCTTTAGAAAGAGAAACGCATTTGAATAGCCAACGGCAAAATTGTCAACACCAATGGGTTTTGTTTTCCTTACTGCTTCCCGGACATGAGAATAGCAATATAAGACAAGTACAGACATAGTTTTTGAGATATACTTGTTTTAGTAATTATATTTGTAACCTGATTTACATGATAATTTACGTAGCTCTAGCGATACATTTGCAGGACTCCGAAGCAATATTCCTCATGGAGCGACATGAATAATCAAATAAATATATCAAATATATACATTAAGTTTAGATAGTTTACTAATAATTTCAAATCGAAAGTGTTAAACTTATTTCCGGATGACATACGCATCTACATAATTAAACGGTGAAGTGGTGTAGTAGTAGAGAGTCCGTCTAGTATGCGGAAGGTGGAGGGTTCGTTCCCGGCTGGGTCACAAGTACATTATAAGAATCTTTCATGTAGACCGTGAGCCATACACTTTTTTGTTACCATCTCAAGGGACAAATTCTTACTAGTACCATGTTATTGAGTACCTTGTAGAGAAACAAAAAATCCATGATAGCAGTGTGAACAGGGTAGCTGATTCCTGTTATTAGAGTTATCTCCCCCTTTTAAGCAAAACTCTTGTTTCTTTAAAAAATCGTTTTCGCTGAAACTCGAAGAGCTACAGGTCTAATATTTTGGATGTATTATACATTTAGGGTCCTCTACCAAGTATTTATAAAATGGTGACCCCAGGGTCAAATATGGCCCAGCCCCGGGGGTAACATTTTTTCATACAGTTATATAGAAAATCTTTAAAAATAAATAATTTTCTCTAAAACTTAAGAGCTAGAGGTCCCATTTTATGCATGAAGCATAAGCTTATGGTCCACTAGCAAGTTTGTTAAAATGTTGACCCTGGGATCATATCTGGCTCCGCCCCAGGGGTAATATATTTACATAGAGTCATATAGAAACATCTTTAAAATCTCTTCTTTAAAAAAAACAAGAGCCAGAGGTCTACTATTTTGCATATTGTACAAGCTTATGGTTCTCTACCACTTTTGTTCAAATCGTGACTCTGTGTCCAACTATGGCCCGGTTCTGGGGTTAAAGTTTTACAAAGAGTTATATAGGAAAGGGCATAAACATATTCTTTTTCTGATACTACAAGAGCTAGAGGTCTAATACGATGCATGTAGAATAAGAGTATCGATCTCTACCAATTTATTTTGTTCAAATGGTGATCTTATGGTCAAATTTTGCCCGGTCCCGGCGGTCACATATTTACATAGAGTTATGTAGGAACGTCTGTAAACATCTTCTCTGAAACTACAAGAGCTAGAGGTGTAATAAGCTACATGTAGCTTAAGATTATTGTCCTGTACCAAATAATTTAAATGGTGTCCCTTGAATCAAGCCTGGAATCAAATTTGAGCCCTGTCCCGCTTCCCTGATACTTCAAACTTTAAGGCTAAATAATAGTTCGCATGTACCATAAGCTTATGATCCTCTACCTAGTTTGTTCAAATGGCGACAATGGGGTCAAATATGGCCACTACGGGGGTCACAGTTTTACAGATTTATATAAAGAAATTGTTGTTGTTTCTTAAAACACTTAAAACATGAGAGCACTTTGAGACAAGGCGAGTGGGTCTCTTGTTTATGGCTTAAAGTCGTACACTTTTCATAAAATCACTTCAAAAGTTTTAAGAGAACTGAAATATATAGAGAATGTGACTTTTGATAAGGTTTTCCATTATGAAGACTTTAACATGTTTATAAATCGCATATTGAATAAATCCACGAACTAAAATCACAAAGTAGACCACTGCATTTTCGACTAATTGCAAAAAAACAGAAAGAAAAAGTCCACTGCATTTTACGGTTTAACTGTTGATTTTTAGGTGTTTGTTGTACAAATTTTAAAATAACCCGCCAAATTACGACACAATTACACTACAAAAACAGTTTATCAAAACTCTATCCAGGTGTTCATCTCATATAATAATGCATATGTGTCGCTTAAAAGTATATGTTTATTCATGGGGTTTTGTAATATCCGTTATTGAATAAGTGTAAAATGAATTATCCATTTTTTTTTTGTCTGGCTGGTTAAAGCTTTTTATATTGTATCTATAGAGTTTTGATTCCCAAACGATGTAAGTGATGTATATACCTCGTGGTCAGTAGGTTTAGAAACGATGTACATATGTTGTAAAATGTGGCTGTTGTTGGCGGGATAGCTACTTTAACTGCAGTAGCACCTGTATGTCGGATATAGCTTCAAGAGTAAACATCAGTAAACTAACCGTGATCATTAAATGTAATCTATCTCGATGGACTGGGTACCGATTCTTATCTGGAAGCGTTTACAAAATGTTTATATCTTATATGTATGTTATATTGTCACATTAAGTTACGTTATTTAAATCAGATAATATGTACTGAGTATTCTTAATTGTCCTGTTTTATCACAAGGCATTAATTGCCAAGTTTATCAAAACAGCAATGAGCTGGGCATATATAAGGCTTGTAGGCAAATTGCAACTCGACATACATGAACTTGAAGATAAGAGAGACCGTTGTGAACCCAGCTTCTTGGATATAACCTTTATGAAGGATTAACATTTTAGTTGTATGTATTTAATGCAGTCATCCTGCTTGAGCGCATACAGCCTGTTGATGCAGTGGATAGCACGGGGGACTTTAAATTCAGAGGACCCTGGTTCAAGCCTCACCGGAGCTAGTGAATTTTGTCGGTGTGTTCTTGGCAAGACACTTTTACCCTCATCCGTCGGATGGGGACGTAAACCAGGCGATCCCGTGTATCGCTTAATTTTTTTTTCTCCCATCATGTTAAAGAAACATAGGTGTCTATTCGTCAGTAGGGCAGGGTCCTAAATGCCTATATATCCAACCCAACCCCCCACTCCCCCACCACCCCACACACACACTCCCTCTCTCTCTCTTCATTGTTAGGTAATAATCATTCCACTTGCATGCGCATGCGCAAAAGTAGGTAGGGTTGATGCTTACTATCCTAGGTCAATTCCATACTCTAAATCAAGTACGGAGAACATCACAACCTATGTTTAGATACATATCCTAAGCAGGTAATATTGTAACAACTTCACCAATACTAACAAATAGTTGCCATGGTAAGTAGTTAGTACAGTGATCTGGGTATCACCCTAAAGATATTTCTTCGTCGACGCCGTGTGGTTCCCGGGCAAGAATATGACCACTGCATATCCAGGCATAGGGGTAAAATTTCCCCGAAGTCATGTTAATTTTGTCATTTTTGTTCATTATTTTCATCATGAAACCTATATTGTTTCAGGTGCTACTTCAGTGGTGGCAGTGATCGTGGCTCCAGCGAAAAATGGAGTGTTTACTTCAGAATTTGCAGCAACTCTGCAGTTCTGCAGGTAAGAAGGTTCTATGCACATTCTGCAATTGTTTATCTAGTTGTTAATGAACAGTGAGCCGGGTCGAATGTTCATTCCTGTTGGCGCCATATAACATGTGTGTTGGTGCGCCGTAAAACCCCAATTGAAATCAATTCATCTTCGTCGATTATTTTTTCAGTAACACAAAAATGGTTCGTGCAAATGCATATACTACTAGTTTTACGTTTCATATGCAGAATTCTTCATTGTGTTGTATATGGGTGGGATAATTCAGGTGTAAAAATCCTTAAAATATGCATAAATTGTAATTAAAAAGTATTAAAATATACAACTTTTAAGATTTTGCGTTGCAATATGCAATGTTTAACTCATGTATTTATGTGTAATACATAATCCAAATGTGTAATCATAATAAGTATTGCCATGACGCTTACACCTAAAAAAAGACTTTTGTTAAAAAAAAACACGTTAAACCGCACATTTCCTTTATCTAGAATCCTTTGGACTATGTGTCGTCTGTGCAATAGATGTATATATCAGAACATGTTAATACCATTTATGTTGCAGTTACTTTGAGGAAGGCTTATACTTCCAGTTTGGCATGTGTCCAACTTATCCGGCTTACTGAACACATATGTGCAATGCCATGAACATTGCTTAGTACTTAATTTCATCAATATTTCATAACAATCCCTTATTCATATTATAATATTATTTAAATCATGTAGAAAGGTTGTAAATTACTGATTCTTACAAGTTTACACATATATTGTAAAAAATATTAACTAAATGTATAAAAATGTGTCAATAGTGGGTGGGGTAAATTGACTTCTAATTTGAAGCAAAATAGAGATTTTAGACTGAATTCAGTGCTAAAAAAGAGCTTATTTACGCTTTATGTAACTCAATAAATTGTAAACTTAAGTGCATCTTTAAAAAGTACATCAATAATTATTCACACAAGCATGACATTCAAAAATGAACATCAAAAACTTATACGAAAGCGCTACAATGATAACCTGTTAAAGTTCGAATTTTTTTTATATAAGCTACCTGTTCCAGATTGCTATCATGGAAAAATGTAATCAATATACATTGCCCTTTTCAAAAAGTGATGCCCAAAATTTTCGATATTGTTACCAACTCAAGGGACAAATTCTACATTTGTCCCTTGAGTTGGTAACAATATCGAAAATTTTGGGTCCTGGCTCAAGGCCTAATGGGTATCCGGTTACGATAAGGAATTCAAACACGAGGTATAAGTGTTTTTATCGGAACCGAGGCTCTGCCGTGGTTCCGATTAAAACGCTTATACCGAGGGTTGGAATTCCCTATCTCAACCGAATACCCATGATATATTCTTTTTCTTGTATATCAGAGTACTGTTGTGCGTTGACGCCGCCAGCTACTAACGTTCTGCATGTTTTCCTGCATACCGGCTGTTGGAGCGCGTGAATTTTATCTCGACCCTAGGGTGAGATGGAAATTGTTTGCATACCGGACAAGGATATCCGTCATTTTACCGGGGCTAGATATTTCCATCTCACCCTAGGGTTGAGATAAAATTCACACGCGCCAACATCCGGTATGCAGGATATCGGTTCCGATAAAAACACGTATACCTCGGGTTGGAATTCCCTATCTTCACCGGATACCCATGAAAGATTCTTATAATCTAGCTCCGGTAAAATGACGGATATCTTTGTCCGGTATGCAAGAAATAAAAGTCTAGCATTCACAGAACACAGTCACCCAAAACACGCATTAAAACAAACAACAATTACAGCGTTAACAGGAAACGTCAATATTCGCCCATATTGACGTGTAGTCAAGTCATATTGGGTGTGTAATGTATACTCGTTCGTGATTGATGCACTGTTAGACCGCATAGACCGCTGTATGCGTCAGGCCTTGCCGCATAGCTCTATGCGTCGAAGGAACACTTCAACTTTAAAATGGGTCTTTCTTCTTGACGCAAAGTGCTCCCCACTTCCGATAATGATTGTTATACTCACAGTCACTGTCATCAGTACAACCTTTAACATCACCATATGTGGTGTCTAAATAATCATCATAACTATTTATGCGTTATGTACAGATGTATCTCAACGATATCAAATTCTTGATGAATAGCTTCTTCCAGAAGCCTCTTGATTAATGTCACATGACACCAACTAGGTAAAACAAAAGGGCGTATAGTCCAGTACAGGTGGCGCTACGACCAATTGTACACCGCATGATCAATATCTTACAGTACTTAACATTTAGAAATCGTTGAGCATCAGTCATTAAAATCTACTACGTATGGAAACAGACACTGTCTTTGATGTTCTACGTATTCTCATAGCTTTTAACGATATTGATCATGCGGTGTACCATTATGTCGTTGCAGCGCCTAGCGAAACGTATTTTGGTTTTACCTAGTTGGCCCCCAGTGAATGTGCTCCATAATTATATCACACTGCAGTATACCCCTGCATTTTATGGAGGAGATGTTATCACCATGTCACTAATTTCATAAGCATTTATCATTTTGCCGAGAAAATCCTTTTTAATCGGGACTCCGATCTCTCGGGTCATAATTTAATCAAAGCCAAAGATAACTTTTACCCTACATTGATGAGAGGCAAATAATCGCAAGGCGAAAGTTTTAGAACATAGATGATGATTCGGATGATGATTGTAATGATTGTTGTCGACGTCGACGTCAGATGATTATCTGGACTCACACCACTATTACCTCCCTTGAATATTCGTGCCCTTCAGATGAAGGAGGTAGATAAAAAAAAAACAAGTTCGCTTTTCTACATTTTACAGGATACATTGATTTATCTTTACCTGGTTCTAAATCTACATCATTTTAGGAAGAGATCACAGAAAAATGCATGTTGATATAAGATTTCTAGCTAATTCTGCCTCATTTTACACATCATGGGTCTAATCACCACGGGGTTGTATTTTTGTCTAAATTTTGATAGGTGTGATTAAAAAAGTTCAATCTGGTAAATATTTGTTAAATGTGTTTTAAATTGCAGATATTGGATCAATGAAGAATTTAAGCATAAATACATGTTGCAAAATCTTTTTTATCTCTATGCCACGAACAAAAACATTACAATGGGACCCTATGGAAAGAAAATTAATTTTGGTGTGAGACGATCTGAATCACTATGATGATGATAATAATAATCATCATCATCATCAACATCATCATCATCATCATCATCATCACAATCATCATCATCATCACAATCATCATCATCATCACAATCATCATCATCATGTTGATGATGATAATGATGATGTTGATGATGATAATGATGATGATGATGATGATAATGATGATGATGTTGATGATGATAATGATGATGATGATGATGATGATGATGATTACGTCCACAATGATGGTGATTTGTTGTTCTTGATGATGTTGATTGAGGAATTAAGGAGTAGAACTTGCAGTAAAAATATTCAGTAGTTTATGTTGTAGTAGTTGATATTTAATAAAAGGGGAACTGAATGCGGGACGATCGGGCATATTGACGCATTGAGCTCCTCGGAAGCTCTATGGGACAGGAGCTGTTTTCGGTTCTTTAATCGACGCATATGGCTCCTCGGGGAGCTGAACGCGTTAGGAGCTCTGTGCGGCGCTACAATGCACTTTTCTGTTCATGTCAAAGAAAGTATGTCCCGTGATGTAAACAAAGTTTGTTTCAAATAAATGTTTTTGGTGAAAATTAAATGTTACAACCTATTTTATTCTCTCTAATTTAAAAATGCGTATGCAATAAAAAGGTTATTAGATTTATATTGGGATATATGCACTCTTTTTTTCTTTTAGCGTATAAATATTGCTCTCCTAAAGTCGTGCAATATTAATACGCAAAAGAAATTGTGCATATATCCCAATACAAATCTAATAATCTATAAATATTGAACCATTTACAACAATTTAACTAGATAAAATAAACAAATATTACATATATTACAAATATAAATATTACAAATATTACATTTTATTTATTTTTAATTTTTAAAAATTTACAGAAAGAAAAAAAAAAGACAAATAGATGGTCGGCCGAGTATTGTATCTATTATCTACAGTGGTTAAACGTTTTGTTCAAGAAAGAAATGCGTTCATTTATATTTCTGCGATAAACATACCAGCAACTATGGACTGAATAAGTACAATTGTTCTCCTTAATTAGATTTTCTATGGGATTATAAGTATAAAAAAATGTTCATTTTATTTCTGCTTTTCCTCAAATTGTAGGTATCTGTTTTGAATACTAGAAATAAGATGTATTTATTTTGCAAATAGAAAAAGTTTACATTTTACAGTTTGGCATATAATTGGCAGAAATTCGTAAGGCATTAATACAATACTTTTTGCAGTAACAGCTGTTCCTACGCACCATCAACATACCGGCATGCATGCAGTCATGAAATGTATCGACAATTAGTAGGACAGTTTTATGCTATTCTTTGACATTCGCTTTCTGAACCTGGTCGCAATGAGCTATTAAAGAAAGAAATAATGAACCCACTAAAACGAATGGAATTTTGCTAATATACATAGTAAGGAGAGATCTTTATGTAATTTACATATTATTTTTAAAATGTACGTAAGTCAATTAAATTATACCACAATATTGTTAGAAACATATTTACCCATTAAGATTTTGATTGTTTCGAATTGTTATTTAATAGTACATATTAGCCAGCAAATATAATAATTCGACAATATGTGCATTACAATAATTGTGATAAAAATAGTTGTAGGCATACATTAATAATGGTTGAGGCATTGGTTTAGGGTGGTAGTACTGCGTGTTTATTTACAATACAATGACTTAATAGTACTGTTTTAGAGAACTGGACAAAAAGTACTTAAAAGGGGATCCCTTGGATGCCACAAACACAAACAAAAAACGGAACTTAGTTATTTGATAGAAGAATTCTATGTTTATTAGTATTTATCTTGTCTTATATTTGTATTACATGTTCTCATATATATATCTCATGCCGTTGATACGTGTGTCAGAGCGCGTCCAGTTTCAAATGTATAACTTACTGTATAATCCATTGGTGTACAACCTTGTTTGTGGAGCAAAACCTCGAAATTACATTATTCTTATCTTTGTAACATTAAAAAATGCTACCTGCATACTGTGAGCTATGTCTTATGTATTAAAAACAATAAAATATAAGTTAATATACCTAAGCTAGTCTAGATAATCCGCGACGCTTACTTATGACAGACAAATGTTTAGGTCCTTTCTTCTAAACATGTGTTGAAGTGGTAGAAATTTTACCGAGATTCCGGTATCGATTCTGATTAGCTGATATAGACGCACCTTCTATCCCAAGATATACAGACTGGCAGTAAGACAATATATAAATTAATAAGAGGCAAACGTCATCATTATATTTACGAACTAAATGTAGACGGTCAAAAATACCTAAAAAAGAAATTACGGACTTCAATATTTTTCTGCAAAAATTATCAAGACGTTTGTGTTACAATCAAGCGTCGAAGATGATCAAGACTAACCGAAAGCTTGTTTTCAAATTCTTTTCAAGCGTGATCTGTATACACGATTCACTACATTTCTTGAATAATAATTGTTTTAGTCTAAACCTTACAAGTCACCAAATTTACAAAGCAATGAAAGCGATATTCAATTAATACGAATTCGCAGAAATAACGTATCTATGGGATATTGTACATGCTATAACAATGACGTATCTATGGGATATTGTACATATGGGATATTGTACATGCTATAACAATAACGTATCTATGGGATATTGTACATGCTATAACAATAACGTATCTATGGGATATTGTACATGCTATAACAGTACATGCTATAACAATAACGTATCTATGGGATATTGTACATGCTATAACAATAACGTATCTATGGGATATTGTACATGCTATAACAATAACGTATCTATGGATCTATGGGATATTGTACATGCTATAACAATAACGTATCTATGGGATATTGTACATGCTATAACAATAACGTATCTATGGGATATTGTACATGCTATAACAATAACGTATCTATGGGATATTGTACATGCTATAACAATGATAATAATCAGAACAGGTAGACAATATCAAGCATCGCGAGCAGTGAAAATGCTTAACCGACATTCACATCGCCTTGTTACATGGCATTAATCCACATTAAATGCATCAGTATGCGTGTTAGTTGATCGAGTGTACACCTGCAGTGGGGTTGTTTCAGGTGCCAACACAGGCAGACTTCGTATTCACTTACCGTTAAACCATTTCATTAATAACACACCTTGACATAAAGGCGGCATTTTGATTAACCTTTGACTTCCGTATCTTAGCTCATTGATAGATAAGACCTGCAAAATACACTTTATTATTAATTATAGATGTAAATAAATACTCGGCATGCACATAAATATTTAAAGATATCAGGTTATTGAGATAAAATAAATAGTAAAATATTGTAATCTTAATATTTTCATTTTATTTTTAATAGTCTTGTCGCATTAACATGTGTATAAGAAGTTTTAGATCAAAAAAGGAAAGTAAAGCCTAATATTCTCTGTGCGGAAACGGCAACAGTTACTAAATACACAAAATGACACCTTTAAGTATCCAGATTTTAAATGCTTATAAAACATTTATCTTTCATTATTATTTGTTTAAATTTTGAAAACTTTAAAGCGATTACTGAATGTAATTATCAAATTTATTATTTATTTTCAATTTTATTTGATGAATCTGTTAAAATATATTGATGAGTTGTTTTATACGTCGATTTATTCTTCAAAATTGTACATTCCATTTAAAAGTTGTCGTTTATTGTATGTATTTTTGTTATGTTTATCAGTGAAAAGTGGATTTTAGCAATGAAATAAAAGCGATATCGAGTTTTTATTTTTTCATTGCCGGAACTGCTTTTAAATGTACAACCAACATAAATACACAGTAAAACGGTTCACACGATATTCCTACGCAAATGTAAACATATCAAGAGAAAAACACTGCGAATTGTACATTCTATTCATACAATGATTTGAAATGGATTTTAAAAGTTAAAAGGAAATGAGTGCCAATATAAATATATTAAAACAAAAAAGTTCTATTTGGGTATAAATAAAATACCTTTGGACTTCTTTTGTATTCGGGCGAAAATGTGTAAAGCGGCTGAGTTATTGAAATTGCCTTCCTTAAATTGTTGTTCTAACGTAGTTGCCCTAAAAATTGTTTTTAAAATGATAAAATAAAAACAAAATGTGTTGTTTTGTCGTGAATAACATATTTTAATTCATCTCAAAGTTAGAACACTTTTATATTTGCTCTCGAACTTCGCACTCGTGAAAATATAAAGTTTTCTCACTTCTCGATGAAATAACATATGTTATTCACTCCAAAATAACAAATATCCTCTATATATGTTATCCCACATAACAGGAAAGCGATTTATTGAGTCTTGATGTCTCACAAAATAATAAAATTTCAATAAGGTCCCATTTTGACACCTAGACGAATCGGCACCTAGACGTTTCGGCATCAACCATTTCGGCATCTATTTTAGTTTTTACCCCAGACGTTTTGGCACCCATTTATATTTGAGTATTATAATGACGTAACGAAGAAAAGAAATTAAATATTTTCTATAAGATCACTTGTAATTCATTTAAAATGCAAAGTTGATTGCCTTAACGGCAACTCCGAAGCGGTTTTGAGCCTGAATACAACTAAAACATGAATATAGATAGGGCCCATATGATAATCACTTGTAAAATTTAAGTAAATATGACTTTTATAATTATTATATAGTAGCAAGGTCACTGAAATTCCCTTTGCAGGTGTAAATTGTTTAATTGAAAATACTTGAATACGTTCCCTTTAACATGTATAGTAATGTATACCTAAGACCAAATAAAAAGTTATCTGTATTCATGCTGTATGAATATGAATATAAATAGGGCCCATATGATAATCACTTGTAAAATTTAAGTAAATATGACTTTTATAATTATTATATAGTAGCATGGTCACTGAAATTCCCTTTGCAGGTGTAAATTGTTTAATTGAAAATACTTGAATATGTTCCCTTTAACATGTATAATAATGTATACCTAAGACCAAATAAAAAGTTATCTGTATGCATGCTGTTTCTTTTAATTCTTCACTTTACCTTCCTGTCATCTCCATATCGACGACTACAGGTATGTGACTTGAACAAAGCCTCCACAAACTAACCCATTATTAAAAATCGTCTATATATAACGCATGCGTTATACTTTTCTTGTTTACATTTGTTGTTTGCGTGACACTTATCAAAGTACGGCGTAATGATATAACAAAAGTACAACCCCGTGGTAACAAGACCATGATGTCTTAAACGCGACATACTTAGCTGGACAGCTAATATTAACATGAAACTGTCTGTGATCTCTTCCTAAAGTGCTGTAAATTTAGCACTTGGTATGAACAAACAAATGTATGCAATTGAAAATGCTGAAAAAAGGTAAAAAAATGAAACTATATTGTGTGTCTACCTCCATCTGCAGGGCACGGGTATTCAAGGGCATATACTACTGATGTGAGTCCTAAATGCGCTACCTGAGGAACTCTGTTTAAATATATATGTACTGATCATATCTCGTCGTTTCTTATCTTTTTTATAAGACACCTCATCTATCGAACCAGACGTATAACGCCAATATGATTTAAAATATTAAGTATGGTGTTTTAACATAGAGTTAGAAATAAACATTAAGTCGATGTGGAAGTAGATATAACAGCTTGAAAGTTTTGCTCTGAAGTTATATGAAAAAGGCGTATGGAAGGATGAAAAAAGGGGTACGAAAGAATGAAATATTGCAGTCTCGGTTTGATTGAGACGGTTATGAACGGTAGCAAAAAATGTTTGCTACCGTTTAAAAAACTTTTTTTTTTTTGTTTGTTTTTATTGTTGTTTTTTTTACGAAAGATATCTTCGAACACTGTCAGTGTCGATTAAGAACTGATTCGCAAAATATTGCAGTCTCGGTTTGATTGAGACGGTTATGAACGGTAGCAAAAAATGTTTGCTACCGTTTAAAAAACTTTTTTTTTTTTGTTTGTTTTTATTGTTGTTTTTTTTACGAAAGATATCTTCGAACACTGTCAGTGTCGATTAAGAACTGATTCGTAAATTTTCGGCGTTTATGTGGTTTGAAACGCCTGTTAGTGAAGACAAATTCCATGAAGCGTTTTCTGGTAAATGTGCCATTCACTAACAGGCGTTCAAAACCGCATAAAAGCAGAGAATTTGTAAATTCTTATATTTATATTATTTAAATTAGTTTCCTGTTGTTACAGTACCAACAATAACGTTCTTGTGAGATTGTTAATGACAAATACGTTCAAGATAGATAAATATCGTCAGTTGTTTTTCAGACCGTGGAATAGCTAATTTCCATTGCGGTACAACCGGATGCGTGCACAATTAACTCCGCCTACCACACTGGATGCGTGCGCATAGGTCCGACTACCACACCGGTGCGTGCGCATAGGTCCGCCTACCAAAAAGTGAAGTTTATTCGAAATCACAAGCTATTTCTTTTCAGGAGAATGTATTAACACTGGGTCTGACGTGACACCGGATATTGGCCCATAATCGAGCCAAAATAGAGCAAGATCACTACACAAACGGTAAGTTAAATACCGATTTCAAGTATTCTGTTAATAATATGCTATAAACAGGTGATTTTGTAGACTGCCAACTAAATTTTGAAGACCTTCGTAGACTTCCTATGACCCATGTAATAGATGAACAGTACATAATCAGCTTTTAAAAGTGAAATGCTCGCTGAAAAATTGCCGGTCCTCGCTCGTTTCAGTCAATTATTTAGGATAATAAACCTCTATCGAAAAATGTGAATCGAGCGATTGTTTACAAATACTATAAGGAGCATATGTTCCAAGTTCCAGCTAATTTGATTAATAAATTGCTGAGATATGGACTCAAATATCTACTCCCAGGTGTACTGGGGATTGATTTCTTCAGTGGCTCGTGTACGGGGGTATTGCTTGCTACTGTACTGAGTATTGCTTACTACTGTACTGAGTATTGCTCATAAAGCATATGTATTCCAAGTCCTTTTAGCTTAGCCTAAATGTTGTCATGGTCATGTAAGTTATTTTACATATGCGTATGGATCAGGCGGGGTCACCAGGCATGAGCTGCGTACTTTAAACCAAGTGTCAGAACGTTGTTTTATCAAATGTGTATCTGTATTCATGTCAGATTTGTCTCCAAGACAAACATAATTGTCTAGATTGATGAGATTTACTTCACCTGCCGTTGTAAAACAGTTTCTCCTAATTGGTATACTATTACCGTATTTGCACTATTATTTGCAGCTGCATATTCACACAATTTCTCATTAGTGTTCAACATATCTTCAATGCAGTTCTCTATCTAATATATGTGTGTTCGCAAACTACTGATTACTAGTGCGTTGTTGCTGGACCTCCAGTCACCTTCAACCTGTTTTTGAAGCCTTCTTAATGCTACTTCTTTCTTCACTTTAAGAAGTCGTAAATCTTTGATCCTGTTACTTAATAATGTTACTGAATGCTGACAATTGTCTATAATATAAGCATTTTCATTGTTGTAATTGTCATTTATGAATTCGTGTCCCATTTCAATTTTGCTTTCAATTCTGTTTGTGTATGCGGTAAAAATTGACAATTCATTTTCTATACGTTTCTTTCTTGATTCACATGTTGGATCATCTTCATAGCCCCATAAATTTACTTCACCAATGGAACTTGGGTTGATTTTCTTCCCATCGACACATATTTTGTATGTTAACAATTGTTCTGGATCAAATTGAACGACCTCGTCTATCATTTCTGTTATTATACCAGGTTTCTCAATCGGTACCATTTTATTTCCGTCCTTTAGAAATTGGCGATCTGGAATCACAAAGTTAACTTTGGAATCTGCGGATGAATAATTTCCCGCTAAAGCCTCAGACTCGGTAAGCTGACCTTTATTTTTAGGTCAGCCCATGAACCGTAGAAATCGACCACGGAAAAGTTTGAATCCCGTACTCCAGAACAGCTTGCACTCTTCACTGTATCTCATGAAAGATGTCGATTGTAACGAATACCATCTCACAACATCGAGAAATAATAAAAAGGCGATGTTGTCCATGGGAAATGTATTGTCAGTGACCAGTTTATTGAACGCTTTATAGTCGTCCCATTTCCCACACTCTTTCAACGATTTGATTACACTTGGCATTAGTGCTACCATTTCACTCAAATCATCGTTGTCCGCTTCTAAATCTATTTCAAAATTTATATTTTCGGATATTATGGCTTCTCCGCCGTCGAAGTTCTCGTTCTGCCTTAGTACTTTTTTAAGGGACTTTCCTTGGGCAATACGTCTCTCTTTGACACGTGTATCTTTTCGTTGTTTTCATCTACAGTGATCGTTCTGCCTTGTTCTCTGTACAAATCAGGAGATATTTTATATACTACAATTTTCGTTCGTTGTTCATCAATTCTTCTAAATTTAATTTGTTCGTAGGGATGATTGTCAATTAGGTGGCTAATGATGTCTTTGTACTTTTCTGTAGATATATCGCAGTAGAAACAGGCATACATGTTGGTGAATCTGAAAACAAAAAAGTGCAAGTATATCTAATGCACGACAGGAACCCATATCAATCGAATTTACTATTACTATGGTATAGTATACTGTATGTATATTAAATTAAAAAATTGGCCGATGTGTGGAAAACATGCATTTCATAACGAAAACAATTAGCATGATTAATAAGGCTTGCAGCAGTCACAGTCACGTAATTCCCAAGCAATCTAAGTTATTTAGAAAAAAATCCCTGTTATATTGACGTGGATCTGATATATGCAATTTAAAGGTAATTTATGGCTGTAAACCACTCATACCAATTGGTTTGTCATACGGGATCGATCAAGCTTTGGATAGTTTATATTTTATTTAATGAAAGTTAAGATATATGCTAGAAATCATCAAAAACAGTGATGGCTCTTTACCCAATACCCAGTACACTAAATGTTGATACAATGCAATACTCAGTACAGGAGCAAGCAATACTCCGTACACGAGCTGGCATTGTTAAAGGCTTAGAACATACCTAATAAGCAACACGAGTGGTTGAAAATTACAGGAAATGTTCTTTATAGTATTTGTAAACAATCGCTCGATTCACATTTTTTGATACAGGTTTAAACTCCTCAATAATTGACTGAAATGAGCGAGGAGCGGCATTTTTTCAGCGAGCATTTCACATTTAGATCCTGATTATTTACTGTTCATCTATTACATGGGTCATAGTAAGTATACGACGGTCTTTACAATTTAGTTGGCAGTCTAGAGCAGCACATGCATGTATCAAACTATTAACAGAATACTTGAAATCGGTGTTTAACTTACCGTTTGTGGAGCAATTTTCTATGATATGTGAGCTATTTTGGCTCGATTATGGGCCAATATCCGGTGTCACATCAGACCCAGTGATTAAGCGAATGTTAATATTACTAATTAAAAAAGGTCTGTTTTCTGAGATGTGCGTGTAATTTGGCAAAATACATACGGAAATGTTTAAATTTATTTATACTAAAAGTATAAATACTGTATACTGTGTATTGCTTTTTTTATTCTTTTTTTTATATTTACGAAAAATACCAAATTGAATGTATAAAGTTAAGACTCAGCATGATATAAATAAAATGAAAGGCAAAGTTGATAAGACGGAAGATAAATCCCGAACAGTTGTCTGAATGATGGACATATCTATCGGAGAATAGGAAGTATAAATCAGGGTTGGATTCAAATTAATATCAAAAAACGCTAAGGAGGTCGTAAAGACGATTGTAGTTACTTGTGTAAACATTGATTAAAGCAATCATCATATGGTATCCTCAACTTATCAGTTTCCTGAAACGTGGGAGGTCATTTTAAAATACATCATACTCTGGTGAAATCACAGTGTTTTATGTAAACTAAACATATATAAATAGTGTTTACGAAACAAGGAAAATCAACCAGACTTAAAGAAAGGCGTCATTAGTTTACTATGATGATAAAAGTAAACGACATTTTTTATTATCCATTATCATCATAAACATCATCATCCATCATCATCATCATCATCATCATCATCATCATCATGAGCAGCAGAAGCAACATCACGACTTCAATAAACATGATTTACGTCGTCTCACTCATCAATATCTATATTAATATTAGTATTTATAGTATTACTATTGCCATTTCTGCTGATGCTGTTGATGTATGTGGTTGTTGTTGTATTTGTGGGTGGTGAGTTAGGTGTTTACTATTGCATTCTTTCGAAAGCCATGTTCAGTTAGTCTACACTGCAATGAGTGAAGCAGACACGGTTACTGTTAAGAAATTCTACAGCAATAACGACTTTCTGTATAATTACATCATTTATTTGTTCATCAATCATCCGGCTCTGTAAAGCTGATCTTTTCAACAGCACATCCAATTTCATTAGCCAAGTGTTAGTGGAGTATGGAGTTATTTAATTTCACGAAGTCACGTTATCATTTCTGGTGGGCTGCTCAATTATTCAGCACTATTGACATACCAGGATAGACCTGCGACTGACTTAAAAGCCACTAAACCAGATGAAACCAAACATTTCTCCCATCGCCTGTGATTTTATGACGGAATTATCGACTAACACCGCCCCATACACAAGTTCGTCCGCTACTATGCAATTTTCTATATTTATATCGACTCAGTTCCTTTGTGTTATTGAAAACGTTTTTGTAGAAAATGCCGTGCTTCCTACAGGGAAGTTTTGGCTAGAGTTAGGTACTAGTATGCCCATGTCGAATATGGAGAATCATGCATGAGTGACTGTGTATTATTGTCTTTAATAAACGAGTTGGATAAAATGCTTTTATACGAGTTTCTAACGCCGATTATATCGTTTTATCCAACGGGTTTATTACATTATTAAAGTAAATAATTCACCACAGTCACGAAAATAATATTCTGTGTATAACAGAATATCCATACGACGTGAAAGTTTCAATTTTATGTTGTCAATTTACCTACTACACGTTTTGTTGTGGCAGGTGACTGTACCTCGTTTCCACAGCCACTTCATATAATACGACACATTAATGAGAAAAATGGTCTTGTAGAAATCACAACGGAATGGCACCGTAGATCCGCACTGTACCACAAGCAAAGAGCAATTTAACTATACAATGAAAAAGACTACACACAACAGAAATAGTGTTGAAGACAGGGTTACCGACACAGTTGACGTTACTTACAAGCGTTTTATAAACCGTATGTAATTTGGCAAAATACATACGGAAATGTTTAAATTTATTTATACTAAAATTATACGTGTGGATTGCTTTTTTCATTCTTTTTTCTTTTCAAGATCTCTCTAAAATACATGTAGTGGGTCTATCAAACTCACCGTTTAATTTACAAAAATACCAAATTGAATGAATAAAGTTAAGACTCAGCATGATATACATAAAATGAAAGGCAAAGTTGATAAGACAGAAGATAAATCCCGAACAGTTGTCTGAATGATGGATATATCTATCGGAGAATAGGAAGTATAAATCAGGGATGGATTCAAATTAATGTCAAAAAACGCTAAGGAGGTCGTAAAAACGATTGTAGTTACTTGTGTAAACATTGATTAAAGCAATCATCATATGGTATCCTCAACTTATCTGTTTTCTGAAACGTAGGAGGTCATTTTAAAATACATCATACTCTGGTGAAATCACAGTGTTTTATGTAAATTAAAAATATATAAATAGTGTTTACGAAACTAGGAAAATCAACCAGACTGACAGAAAGGCGTCATTAGTTTACTATGATGATAAAAGTATTATCCATCATCATCATCATCATCATCATCATCATCATGAGCAGCAGAAGCAACATCACGACTTCAATAACCATGATTTACGTCGTCTCACTCATCAATATCTATATTAATATTAGTATTTATAGTATTACTGTTGCCATTTCTGCTGATGCTGTTGATGTATGTAGTTGTTGTTGTATTTGTGGGTGGTGAGTTAGGTGTTTACTATTGCATTCTTTCGAAAGCCATGTTCAGTTAGTCTACACTGCAATGAGTGAAGCAGACACGGTTACTGTTAAGAAATTCTACAGCAATAACGACTTTCTGTATAATTACATCATTTATTTGTTCATCAATCATCCGGCTCTGTAAAGCTGATCTTTTCAACAGCACATCCAATTTCATTAGCCAAGTGTTAGTGGAGTATGGAGTTATTTAATTTCACGAAGTCACGTTATCATTTCTGGTGGGCTGCTCAATTATTCAGCACTATTGACATACCAGGATAGACCTGCGACTGACTTAAAAGCCACTAAACCAGATGAAACCAAACATTTCTCCCATCGCCTGTGATTTTATGACGGAATTATCGACTAACACCGCCCCATACACAAGTTCGTCCGCTACTATGCAATTTTCTATATTTATATCGACTCAGTTCCTTTGTGTTATTGAAAACGTTTTTGTAGAAAATGCCGTGCTTCCTACAGGGAAGTTTTGGCTAGAGTTAGGTACTAGTATGCCCATGTCGAATATGGAGAATCATGCATGAGTGACTGTGTATTATTGTCTTTAATAAACGAGTTGGATAAAATGCTTTTATACGAGTTTCTAACGCCGATTATATCGTTTTATCCAACGGGTTTATTACATTATTAAAGTAAATAATTCACCACAGTCACGAAAATAATATTCTGTGTATAACAGAATATCCATACGACGTGAAAGTTTCAATTTTATGTTGTCAATTTACCTACTACACGTTTTGTTGTGGCAGGTGACTGTACCTCGTTTCCACAGCCACTTCATATAATACGACACATTAATGAGAAAAATGGTCTTGTAGAAATCACAACGGAATGGCACCGTAGATCCGCACTGTACCACAAGCAAAGAGCAATTTAACTATACAATGAAAAAGACTACACACAACAGAAATAGTGTTGAAGACAGGGTTACCGACACAGTTGACGTTACTTACAAGCGTTTTATAAACCGTATGTAATTTGGCAAAATACATACGGAAATGTTTAAATTTATTTATACTAAAATTATACGTGTGGATTGCTTTTTTCATTCTTTTTTCTTTTCAAGATCTCTCTAAAATACATGTAGTGGGTCTATCAAACTCACCGTTTAATTTACAAAAATACCAAATTGAATGAATAAAGTTAAGACTCAGCATGATATACATAAAATGAAAGGCAAAGTTGATAAGACAGAAGATAAATCCCGAACAGTTGTCTGAATGATGGATATATCTATCGGAGAATAGGAAGTATAAATCAGGGATGGATTCAAATTAATGTCAAAAAACGCTAAGGAGGTCGTAAAAACGATTGTAGTTACTTGTGTAAACATTGATTAAAGCAATCATCATATGGTATCCTCAACTTATCTGTTTTCTGAAACGTAGGAGGTCATTTTAAAATACATCATACTCTGGTGAAATCACAGTGTTTTATGTAAATTAAAAATATATAAATAGTGTTTACGAAACTAGGAAAATCAACCAGACTGACAGAAAGGCGTCATTAGTTTACTATGATGATAAAAGTATTATCCATCATCATCATCATCATCATCATCATCATCATGAGCAGCAGAAGCAACATCACGACTTCAATAACCATGATTTACGTCGTCTCACTCATCAATATCTATATTAATATTAGTATTTATAGTATTACTGTTGCCATTTCTGCTGATGCTGTTGATGTATGTAGTTGTTGTTGTATTTGTGGGTGGTGAGTTAGGTGTTTACTATTGCATTCTTTCGAAAGCCATGTTCAGTTAGTCTACACTGCAATGAGTGAAGCAGACACGGTTACTGTTAAGAAATTCTACAGCAATAACGACTTTCTGTATAATTACATCATTTATTTGTTCATCAATCATCCGGCTCTGTAAAGCTGATCTTTTCAACAGCACATCCAATTGCATTAGCCAAGTGTTAGTGGAGTATGGAGTTATTTAATTTCACAAAGTCACGTTACCATTTCTGGTGGGCTGCTCAATTATTCAGCACTATTGACATACCAGTATAGACCTGCGACTGACTTAAAAGCCACTAAACCAGATGAAACCAAATATTTCTCCCATCGCCTGTGATTTTATGACCGAAGTATCGACTAACACCGCCCCATACACAAGTTCGTCCGCTACTATGCAATTTTCTATATTTATATCGACTCAGTTCCTTTGTGTTATTGAAAACGTTCTTGTAGATAATGCCGTGCTTCCTACAGGGAAGTATTTGCTAGAGTTAGGAACTAGTATACCCATGTCGAATATGGAGGATCGTGCACTAGTGACTGTGTATTATTGACTTTAATAAAATAGTTGGATACGAGTTTCTAACGCCTATTATACAGAGATTATTCAACTTCTGGGATCGATTATAGGGAAATCCATCACGAGATGGTAGACGTGTGGTTATTTTCACGAACGAGCGTAAGAGAGTGAGTGAAAAAAAACACGACTACCATCGAGTGAAGGATTTCCATATAATCGATAACAACAGTTAAATAATCTAGTTATTACATTTTTAATCAGATTATGTATGATTTTAACCAGAATTATGCGCTTTATTTAGCGTTATCGGCGGATGACGTCGACGTCACCAATACGTTATTGACGTCATAACTCAACGTCGAAGTTAGTTATTTTTGTGTTCGGAGTTAGTTATTAATATTTAGCGATTATGAATATTCTTTCACTGATAAATCCCAATCTTTCAACCATAGAAATGTAATAAATCGTTTTATCCAACGTGTTTATTAAATTATTAAAGTAAGCAATTCATCACAGTCCCGAAAATAATATTCTGTGTATAAACGAATATCAATACAACGTGACATTTTCAATTTAATGTTATCAATATACCTACTACACGGAGCATTTCAAAAATTCAAAATCAAAATCGGTTTGTTGTGGCAGGTGACTGTACCTCGTTTGCACAGCCACTACACATAATACGACACATAATGAGAAAAATGCCCCTGTAGCAATCACAGTACCCAAACGGAATGGTACCGTAGATCCGAACTGTACCGTAGACCCGCACTGTACCACAAACAAAGAGCAAATTAACTGTACAATAAAAAACTATACACAACTGAAAGAATGTTGACGTTACTTACACGCGTTTTATGAAATAATATATCAAATATTTAACATCTTCAGGAAGATATAAACGTACTGTATGTTATGCCATGCCGGAAGTGATTCAGTCTTCACACTAGTTATACTCGTACATGTCTTCTGCTGTACCGGAAGTGATTCAGTCTTCACACTAGTTATACTCGTACATGTCTTCTGCTGTACCGGAAGTGATTCAGTCTTCACACTAGTTATACTCGTACATGTCGTCTGCTGTACCGGAAGTGATTCAGTCTTCACACTAGTTATACTATCTTCATTACTCGTTATATTATTTATTGTCCTGTCCATTTGCTATTTAAATTTCTCCGGCCATGTTTTGTTTCATGAACATGTTTATGTTTATTTAAATCGAAATACACAACAAAACATATTTACAATTCACACACTGCAATATCTGTGAAAAGCGAGAATAAGATTTTATTTGATGACGTAGAAAACTTTGAACAGGTAAATTAATCCACAGGTAAATGTATTTATCAGTTATCTGGAAATAGCTGTGCAGCTATATAATTTAGATTTACCTCATTTCCCCGAGCAGTCACGCAGTGGTAAAAGTAGTATCTACGTCATGCAAATAATACTTGTTTTTACATACAACGTAGCAGCGGTTTTCAATATTTCAATCAAGAAATGTTCATATGATGTTTAAGAGTTAAAATTGTTAATTGATAATACTACAAAAGCTGGTCATTCATCTTTTAGTATTTGGTTCCGTTAATATCTACGGTACCACTGCGTTTGGTAGCTGTGGTTTCTATGACCGTATTTCTCACTGTTATAATAAATAAGGCAATATTAACTCCCAAAATCCATAATAAGACATAATGAGATGTGTGTGAATTTAGTTCCTAGCTATTAAAGCTATAGACTCTATACTGAAACTGGTACTAACGCATGCGTATAAATGAGTCACGGGTGAAGAAATTCATTTCGACGCACATCCAAATATTCGGTATATTAACCAGATATCGATTTGTAAAATATCACATTTTATCTGGCCGTCGTACATGTAGCACTGATAAATATACGGCTTTCGGTTATATTTCATGGCAGAAAGGTTATTCGGAATCTTGCGCTTTTATTTGTTCTTTAATACCTAGACCACAGATAAATGTTGATACGTTGAAGCAGTTTAAAGGGAGTACATCAGGATTTTTCTAGAAATATCTTAAATTATAAAAATGTTCCAATTCATGATAAAACACTTATATCCATCAAAATAGGATGTTCGAACCATATTGTTAAGGTTTAAACTTCGAATACACCATATAGCTAGGACGGAATCGGACATAAAATGCTGAAATTAACCCTGTTGCGTAACCTAGGATAGCACGTATTACTGTACAGAATGATTTTCCTTGTAACTAAGCGGTCATTTTTAGGATCATTCATTATGTTTAGACGCTTTAAAATAGAAAATATTATTATTTGTCAATTTTCAGTCGGACCCCTAGATCCATTGGAAAGCCTGATGTACTCCCTTTAACACTAAATGGGCAGCATTACGTAATAACTTGCGCTCACACGCACACAAACTATCAACCGCTAAATAAAAAATCGAGATAAAGTTCTTTTGAGACGAAATTCTAGTTAAAATTTGATAATAAATAGCATTACCAAACGCAAGGTTAAATTACATTTTTGACAATGCGGCATGATGGGCTTTATACTGATACATATTCAGATACTTTTGAATATTCTTTGAATATTAATGGTCCTAACTATGCCATGTTCTGAAGAAGTCTCAACAGTTAAATGGTTAGAACACATGGCTGTATATTAGAAGATTATGTGATCGAGTCTCGCGAGTTGCAAACCTTTTAAATATTAATTAAAATGCTGATTGCGTACAGGTACGATATGCACAACTCAATGGCATACAGGTACGATATGCACAACTCAATGGCATACAGGTACGATATGCACAACTCAATGGCATACAGGTACGATATGCATAACTCAATGGCATACAGGTACGATATGCACAACTCAATGGCATACAGGTACGATATGCACAACTCAATGGCATACAGGTACGATATGCACAACTCAATGGCATACAGGTACGATATGCATAACTCAATGGCATACAGGTACGATATGCACAACTCAATGGCATACAGGTACGATATGCACAACTCAATGGCATACAGGTACGATATGCACAACTCAATGGCATACAGGTACGATATGCACAACTCAATGTCAATGTATTGATGATCTACGCTAAATACTGATGACAACTACAAAGATGAATAAAAGACAAGATATGATATCACAAGCATAAAAGCTTTGTCAATATGTCTAACGCCTTGTTACGGTCAGTGGCAAAAAGAAACCACTGGGGGTTTAAACAAGGTTCTTGAGTGCAGCAACCCTCAATCGTACCCTGCTGTCATCCCAATAAGCGGGACATTGTAAATAAAGATAGCCCCGCCGGGTTCTATCTTTAACAAACAAGGCAGCTTTAATAGGCAATATAAATTTTAAAAAAATGAGATATAGGGTTTTATAGAAACCACAGCGTCCAAACGCAATGGCATCGTAGGTCCGCACTGTACTACAAACAAAGATCAATATTTAATTAATTATACAAATAAAAAAGACACACTACAAATGAAGGGTGGTCAAGACAAGGTTACCGACTTGGAACGGTCTGTAGGCAATAAGGCCTACATGTTAGCTAGAAACGATTTTATGTCTACACAGTCCTCGTTATTATCCTGTCTTCAGCGTCAAATAGACAAGACAGTGTAAACAAAACTACATCCCATCAAAGGGAATTCTCTAACAATAAATAAAGATATAAAAATCGAAAAGGAAAAGTAGCATTCAACAGTAAACCACAAACACACAGAAACAAAGAACAACTATATATAAAAATGAATATAAGGCAAAATAAGACTTACAAACACACAAGGGTTGACAATGGAACGGTCAGTGGCAAAAAAGTCCGCTGGGAGTCCAGATCCAGAGAAAATAGCAAAAGAAACACTAAGATGTTGTTGTAAAGCTGTATAAAATACAAAATAAGGAAACATCTCAGGATGTATCCAGAATTATACTGAACAACCACAGCAGTTGAAGTCGAAGAGAAAACCAATCTAGGATACGACCAGAAAATCCGAGGGACGAAAGCTCATACACCTCCTTCTGTCGGGGCTTCAGTAGGTGCAATCATAGAGTCCCAAGAGGTTGTCCAGTCATCGCACAAGGGAATGGTGAAGCGTTGTGACTGAATGTAGAGGGGCCAATCACTGAATACGTAGTGCGTTGTAATACTAAAGGGTCGTACCCTTTTCTGACGAACTTCCTGATTAGTTTTGTAAAGTGGTCAGAAAATTCGCCAGATCCCTTTAACTTACGAAGTTTATAGAACACATCTTTTCGTTGCGGCGGTAGACTTTTGAGAAAGATCTACGTAGTTTGTGATAACGAAAACCATGAAGAAGAAGTTTACTTGTAGTAACTTGATTTCAATTATTGTCTATAACATCATTACAAGCTCTAGCAATACGAATGAGTCGTGGTAGAGTTGTAAATAGTGTGGAACAGTCGTAGGTGCTTAGAGAAGAGGCATGCAAATGCTTACACAGTAGTTTATCAACGACTTCTCCAGAACTTTGTATAGATCAAAACAGATTGATTCCTGAGTTTTCAAAAGCCTTTCTGCAATACTTAATAACATGTTCTTTAATCGCGAACTTGAATTAGCAATACAACGTGCTTTGTATGGAATTTTGTGGAGTTTGGGTATCCAGTACATTTTAGGGAGCCTCGTCTGCTTACTATTTACACAAACCTTTATAGTCTCCATAATGGTCACGTGCTGGGAAACAATGTCCTTCTCCAACAAAGGTGCGGTTAGATAAGCAATTTAGTATGCAGTTTCTGAATATCCTTCTTAAGGTGTCGTAAACTATAAGTAGACGGTCATGGAAACAGGGATGGATTTGATTCGTAAAATAATACACCTAATTCAATAATTTCATAAACAGTTTTCATCCAAGCAGTAAGTGCATATTGATATGCGTTGTTTCTTACACCATTTAGTACAGAACTCATTGAGACAGGCATTAAAATCAATATCTGATGGAAGGCGATTCTTAGGACCTTTGGCAATTAATTACAGGATCAAGATTGCCAGTGACAATGTGACCGGCAGGTTCATAACAAAATTTAGAATTTTAACAATCTCAATCTGTAGGATTAGATGTCTCGATTTCAAGATCAGAAACTATCCTATTATAATTGCAAATAAGATTTCTAGTTGATTTCTTATAAACACATAAACGATCATGTAATAATAAATAAAAAAAAACAAGAGCCTAGAATTCCACAAAGTAAGTACGCAATGACTTGGCAGAAATCCACAAAGTAAGTACTCAATGACTTTGCAGAAGCCCCAAAGCAACAGGAGAACATACAAAGTGGCAATCGATTTAAGTACAGAGTCAGTAGTTTTAAGCAGTTCTTTAGTTTATATTATTTCCTATTAGTTTATTAGTTTATATGTGATGGTTCTCAGCTTCTGTTTCCTAGTTCCTGGATTTTAATCCTAATCGCCCGTTCATTTTTCCAGTAACTAGTAATGTTTGTGTTTCTGCTTCAGTTTTGCGTATTGTACAGTTATACATGAGTCTCTGACTAGAAACAGACCCCCCCGTGAGTTATAGTTGAAAAACATGTGCCCAGCTTCTTGTCCCTAGAGAAAACATCGCCCAGGCCTTGACCATGTGTTAGCATACAGTGGGTTTGGCATGTTGATAGATGATGTTCAAGCCAAACGCAATTGGTGCAAGTCAATTAGTTTAATTCGTATTTCCAGTAATACAGAAATTATACAGAAAGAGTATTAGATCTCTAACAATCAGGTACGCGGATTCAGCTGAAATTGTCAAGTTTGTGTTGTCAGAAGTCCTTTTTAATTGCGTCTACTAGTCACTATGTGCATCATTTTCATTATTCATGTGTGTTTCGTGCCTTTCCCTGACATGCCGTCAATGGGTGAAACACATCTGAAAGAGTAGACTTTATTTTTGTTTTGTTCATGCGTGTTTTTTTGGTTAACTGTGCCCCTTGAATGCTACATTTGCAGTTCGAACTTTATATCTACGTTTCCTATTGTTGCGTTCTCTTGAGTTTTGATTTGTATGCCATGTACACTATATTTCTTGTTCCAATATAACTGTGTTTTATCATGATGTTGCAATGTTTTAAAAGCGTATGTTTTAATGTTTTACCGACGGCAAATTGGTTCAGTCAGCAATGTTGCCTTTGGGCCTTATATTTATATAATACGGAACATTATAATTGGTTTTTGTTTCTCTCATGTAAAAGAGTATGAGAGTGGACCTTTGGAAATGGCCGAACACGACACATAAGACATAGTGCAGTCTCGGTTTGATTGAGACTGTTCATGAACGGTAGTGAAATATGCCAGCTACCTCTCACGCCCTCTAGCCCCGGGTTGAGCAGAACTCAATATTCATAAAATCAATAGTACATAATTATAACAATCCCGAAGAAGGCATGCATATCTCGGTGGACATAGAGATCTTTTCTTCCCCTATGTCCAGCGGCGTATGGTCCCAGTATCTAACAAAATACTAAGCCCCGAAGAGCGAAATAAACGAAATGGAATTTAGTTGGGAGCAGCGGTTATGAAGCCTGCGTATCACAAGTAACAAGTCGAACAGGAAATGTCACATTCACCGAATACATTCAACAAAAGATACACATTCATAACAAACATCCAAATCACAAGGAAACATAGTCGCCAAATTCCAACACCTCGAACATAAAAGGCTTCGCAATAGGATTACCGCATTGGAAATGTCAAAAACAAGATGGGATTTGGGGATTAGGGTAGGAATAAACTTGGCTCAAGGGTGCACCTTAAACGGAACAGTGTAAATATATCATCGGCAACATTAATATGCAATATATACTGAACCAGCAGACAATACCTTCAATGTATCAACTTATTATATGCCGACTGGTACCGTTGGAGACAGGGCATTTGAATGATTTTTTAAATTTACATTTGCTATTGACAAGATATTTGTATCGTTCAGAATAAAATTTGTTTTGATTTATTGATTGTTATTATTGAGATATTAAAGGTATTGTCTACTGGTGCGTTAGCTGTTTGGTTCAGAATATATAAGTATAACATAATAAATATGATCATGAATATATGAACATTAAATATAAAATAAAATAGAACGTCACAAAGAAAGTCCTAAACGACTCGGCAAAAGTCAGAGCGAAAAGAGAATAAACCGTTAAGGGCAAGACAAGACAAGATTGCAGACAATCAAACGTAACCGTCCCTTTCAGGATTTAGCTTTGAATGTAAAAATGAGATATAGGGTCCTATAAAAAACCACAGCGTCCGAAAAAGTAAGCCTGATTTACAGCAGTATAGACGAAGCTGTTTTCAATGCCTACTGATAAGGCATTTTAATCACGAATACACTGGATTATAGTAAACCGATTGCTTTTTATACATCACCGTTACTCAATATTTTAAATCACATTACGTGGTCCTGCCGTAATTCCATCAAGCGATGGGAAGACTTATATTAGCAGGATTTTATAACGGATATTTTGACAATAAACACGTTGAAAAACAAGTTTTACTGAAAAAATGCGATAACCTGTTTAACATTATCTATTAAATGTTCTAATTTTACAATGCAAACTTTTAAAGCCAACACTTAAGGTTTTATTTCATACCCCCAGCTAACCCTGTTTTCGCTTCTTGGAGAAGGGATTGGATGGGTATGAAAAGTAATACTCGGACCACGTAATCACAGCTTCTGTTCTGCAAGTTCAAATCACGGTTATTCTACGCTTTAGACAATAAATTGGATATTATCTATTTAATATAAAACCAATCTGCAGTCTACATCAGATCTCTTTTTTGTTTTTATAAAAACTGAGTAGAGTCTGCAGTATTTTGAGTGATTCTATTTTAAGCAATAGCATAGTAAAACGCAGACAGACGTTGGAAATTTACATTATTGCGTTTTTTGGTTTGATGGATGTAAAAGATTGAAAATTTCTAGTAGACGGATATCTTGCTCTTGTGCCCATTCCGTGGGATCTTTTACGTTGTATAGCGTGCTATTCGCCCCTTCTTACGCATCCTTGAAATACTTGCGGATGTTTATTTAAACTCATTTATTTTGCATCGATTTAACAAAAACTCTGTAAACTTATTTTAATAACTCTCGATTTATTCCTTGGTAATCAAGTAAGCAAATGCAGATAAAGTGTCTTGCTCAGGGACACAGCATATATGGTCATTGCAGGGATCGAACCCACGACTTTTCGATCATGGGCTCAACGCTCCAACATTAAATCACAGCGCACTTTCGATAATGCATGATTTGTTATGATTTGTTATGATGTACAAATTGATTGTATTAATAATCTCGACTTCTAAATCTTCATCGTGACAATACTGAATCTACCAAGAAAATAGTGGGTGGTCAGCCTCTACCACTAAAACATCAACCGTCAAATATAGCCTAACATGTACTGAAAATGACGTAAAACACCATTCAATCATCTAATCAGCATGACAAATTAGTTTACATTGACATTTGGCCCTATCCGTTTGGCACTAAGTTGCATACAAAGAACTTCTCTGGACCGCTGTTAAAGTTCCTGAATTTGTTAAAAACAAAATATTTGTGAAACTTGACCGCTGCTCGAAATACTCAGTGAAACGCATGCGAAGCATTTGTTTGTAGAGACCCTGCATAATGTTTCCATGTATTCCAGTCTTGGGCGCTAGTCGTACAGAAAATCGTGTTAATACAGTAGAAGATATTCTATCGGAGCCACTCTTTCACAACCCAAATATAAAAATTAACAACAGAACGGTATTCTATAAAGACTTTGGTAAAAAAGATATATTTTTCATTAATGACATTGTTGATGACAATTGTATGTTTTTATCTTTTGAACATTTAAACGCAAAGTATGACATAAACATTCCTTTTTTAATTTATACAAGATTAGTTCCAGCTGATTGGAAAGCACGCATGAGAAATAATAATAAGATCGAGAATCCAATAAATAAAAACGTTAGTAAACTTAAAACAGCTAAAAATGTAAATTAAACATTCTACCCTCAATTTTTGAAGTCAGTAGTTGAAATTCCAAATAATTCTCAAATGAAATGGCAAACAGATTTGGAATGCGCATTGACTAGTGAATAATGGGCAATTCTATATACGCAACCTTTCTGTATAACCGATGACTCATATCTTCAATACTTATAATTTAAAATTAGTCATCGAAATATTTTCACAAATGCAAGATTATATAAATGCGGAATTTCTGAAACGGAACTTTGCACATTTGTTATAATTCAAAAGAAACACACACTGTTGCATATATGTTATGAATGTATGTCAACCAAGAACATATTAATAAAGTTGTTTAGTGATTTACATGAAAAAATGCAATATTTTACTAGAATTAAAACCAGAGTCCATTTTTCTTGGCGCACCATGCTCATCAGATATTGATTATATTTTGTATCTGGTTGTGCTCATCTATAAGTGAGGGCTGGAGTGGCGCAGTCGGTAGGGCGATGGATTTGTAACCGGAGGCCTCGGGTTCAATCCTCCGTGGTGCCACTAAGTTTCTTCTTCGTCAGTGTGTTCCAAGACACTTTCCCTTAGCTATCCAGCTGGCTCGCGGAACTTCGGTGGTTCTACCCAGGTGCCCGCCCGTGCACGAAAATTGTCCGGAGGGGCATCTGGGGTCTTCCTCCACCAATGGAAGCTGGAAAGTCGCCATATGACCTTAGCTGTTGGTGCGACTATAAAATCCAATTCAATCAATCGGACGGGGACGTAAACCGGGCGGTCCCGTGTATCGGTCTATCCTCCGAGCACGTTAAAGATAACGATATTTATTCGATAATTAGAAGCACGGTTCTCGGATTCCTATGTTTCCTTCCCCTCTCTCTGGGGCGGCTCTAAATAACCTATACCGTTTTGGTGATTAGTTAAACAACATCAATTTATCTATAAGAAGTATGTCTTTTCTTGCAAACTGAGAAAATGTCTACCTAACTATACATTATTTTTAGAACAAGTGAAAGGTTACAGAGATATGGAACTATTCTCAATATATATGTACCCCTTATCTAATACAATTAAATCAAGGTGGAATGCAGTTCAAAATATATTGTGATGTAAGCTTTCTAAAATGTTTGTGATACATTAGTTTCAATGTTTTTAATTTACAACTGGAAGGAAGTTAAATCCATTCCACAAATTTAATGAAGTTATAATTTACTATAGGAGCAGGTATGCATACATATATGTACGGTATATAAATGTTTGTACACTTGATATTCAAATAAAATGTTAAAAAAAAAAACAAGTACAATGTTAATTCAAAGCAAGGCATGTGACATCACACACATAATACGGGTTGACAATAGGGCTGTCGCCTTAGAACGGTCAACTCAACTCTGCTCCTGTCGTGCTTTACACAGGAGATAAGTGTCTGTTGAGACCTTTATGTGTAATTACCACTATATAGTTATCATTGAATATATGTACATGTGCCTTTCGATAGCGTTCATCAACCCTCGAAGAACGTCTCTGACCGACTGTTAAGATTGGCGAATTTATTTTAAAATGTTGTTTTTTTAATCTTGAAATCTACAGTTCGAAATACTTAGCGAAAAGCAATTTTTTTCACCAGCCCATGAAGTAACGTTCATTATATCTGGTATTGACACCTATGGTGGTATGTATTACAGAATATATCATTATGTATTTCATTTGAACATTAGCAAAGGTGGATATGCATATCAGCTAATATCATTATTATCCGGTAGATGCCTATAAATAGATTGTTGTAGAGAATATGATACGACACAGACGTACCTAGTCATATCAATCTACCGGGCAATAAAGCTTTATCTCACGGATGAAATAAAGGGTGAAAAAAGTCATATCAATATGGAAATTACCCAGTCTAGTTATAACTTAATGATATTCGCCTTACTACTGAAAAACGTTCATTTCCGGTTTAACTAACACATGCAAAGAGAGAGGCACCCCGTTACGAGCATATTAGCATCTGTAAAGAGTGTCGCCTCATTTTAAGCATAGAATCTCCGTATGGGTTCGTTTCTCAATCGAGACAACATTTGTTTCGCTATTTTTTGCCGCTGATTGTATCTATGTGTGTATGACTTCTTTTCACCCATAGAATATAGCTATATTTTAAGTGTTATGTTAAAAAATATGTATTTATCGGCAAGTATAAGGTAAATTGGTACTTTAATATCATATCCTATATCAGGCCCTTGTCCCATATCAGCCCTCGAGCTAAAGCTCTCGGGCTAATACGACCTCTTTGGCCTGATATATGGTGTGATATGAAAATACCCATTTAATATTCTCTATATATTTCACTGACACGTCCGCAAAGGTTGGTATGCATATCAGATGATATCATTATGTACTGCACTGACACCTATGCAAAGGTTGGTATGCATATCAGATGATATCATTATGTACTGCACTGACACCTATGCAAAGGTTGGTATGCATATCAGATGATATCATTATGAACTGCACTGACACCTATGCAAAGGTTGGTATGCATATCAGATGATATCATTATGTACTGCACTGACACCTATGCAAAGGTTGGTATGCATATCAGATAATATCATATATGGTTGGTGGGCATATCATCCCATAATATGGTTATGTATATATCAGCTAATATCATATGCTTGGTGTGCATATAGGCTAATATCATACTGTTAGTGGGCATATCGGCTAATATCATACTATCTATCTATCTATCTTCCTTTAATGCCAAACCCCTGCTGGGGACCTAGGCATGCGTCGTCATACCGACAAAGACTGTTAGTATTTTAAAAATATATATAAAAGAAATTTAAGAAAAACATTGAAGTTTTTGGATGTTAGGTTTAAAAATAAAAACAAACATTGAATTTATGGTGAGATATGTTCAATTCTGCTGACTGCAGAATTGAACTGTTCTATATTGGGTAATATAGGGATGTCAGGAGCTAATGAATTCCAGTGGAAGACTGTTCTGGGGAAAAAGGAGAATTTGTAGTAGTCAGCGGTTGCGTCAATTAATACTGTTAGTGGGCATATCGGATAATATCATACTGTTAGTGGGCATATCAGATAATATCATACTGTTAGTGGGCATATCAAATAATATCATACTGTTAGTGGGCATATCGATAATATCATACTGTTAGTGGGCATATCAGATAATATCACATTATGATACGGTTAATGACCCAGCAGAGGCCTTGCCAAATCAGTAAGGGGAAAAAACACGCAGACGAGAAATACAGCAAACCACTTGTGTTGTTAGTTGATTGTATGATTCACATAACTGCAATTGTAATTATCTTGCAGTCTGCTGCATATAACGAATGGAACATACAGGTGAAATGCTATGTAAAGCATACAAAAATAATAAATTCTTTAAATTTCCTTTCGATTATCGTCAGCAGTATTTACTCTAAAAACAATAAATGGGAAGAAACAACATATAGTGCAGTTTAGTACACATAACAGTTCAGACGTGGCTTAAGGTGCTTCACATGCGAGGAAATGTGGGAGGGAAATGTGGGAGGGAACTGTGAGAGGGAAAACCATAGTTACCCCGTACGCATGTTAATATGTACGTTTGTTTTAAAGGATATGATCTGGAACAAGACGAACGCATCACGAAACTTGAAAACTTAAGTTAGGGCGAATTATATGACATTTAAAAAGGTTTAGATCGCTGAGGAGTCATGTATTAGTGACGATGACGTCAACAGTACGTAACGTGTGTCTGCACAGAGTTTTAATATACATTGTGTTCAATACATAATTGTTTCTATTACTTGAAATAAACATTAGAAAAAAGTGTGAACGAGAATCTCACTATAAAATACGTTTTAAATATTCTCATAAACGGCATTTAAATGTTCATTTCTGCGCAGCAATCTGCCTCTCGTAAACGAAGTTGTTATCGTTAAGAAATGTTTCACATTTCATAGAAACCACATGCCATAAATAAATAAACTTATTCTTTAAATGATGCTTCCCATTTACGTTTTGAATTAATTGTAATCTGCGTTGTTTATTTACCGGAATATATTTGCATGATCATAGGTTTCGACCTTTCCACCTATTGTTGGAACGGCCAAAGGATAATATTTTCTTTCTGACTTAACATCCCCTAATTGGGTCGAAATAATAAAGGATGCCGTCTGTTCTTTGTCAATGTTTTGTTTTATTTTTATTTTAATAATACAATGCATTAATTACAAGCAACTACACTAATATAAATGTCTACGCATTTAAATTAGAGTACTCCGTGGTGTTTATGCAAAATGTCAACTGTCAATATATAAACTGCATTGATAGTAGAGGTATTGATTAGTTTGAAACACCATACATAATTATATTTTAAGCAAAACTTACTGTTCACGTTCCTGGTTATTGTAGTTGTTGTAGTAGTAGTTGTAGTAGTAGTAGTAGTAGTAGTAGTAATAGTAGTAGTAGTAGTAGCAGTAGCAGCAGCTGTAGTAGCAGTAGCAGTAGCAGTAGCAGTAGCAGTAGCAGCAGTAGCAATATCAGTAGCAGCGGCAGCAGCAGCAGCAGATGCAGTATCAGTAGCAGTAGTAGTAGTAGTAGTAGTAGTAACTGACGAACCAAAAATGCATAAAACATCGTTTATAGTGTAAATTGAAATTGTGTAAAGTTGTCAATTATAACAGTGAGTAGAGTATGATGTTACACCCGGTAGAAAATAATGTTAGAAAAAAACTGTAAAACGATCGAAAATGTTAAGTAAACTAATGAATAGCCTAATAAAGACAACCATGAATCAATTCCATAGCACCTTAGAGATATGTAGAAGCTCATAGATATTAAACAACATGTGTTTCATTGTTCTAAGACGTTATCAAAATAACTTAAATCCGCAATAGTATCTTCCAGTGTTACTCGGACGGGTACTTGTACAACTGAACCTCTCATATACATTAGTTTAGCCGTCATCACTGCTCATACATTATTCAAAGAGTATCTTCATTTTCGCACGCAAGATTTTTATATAATATGAATATGGTAACGTATATGTCAATCTGGCAGTTATACAAATTCACTTACAGGAAAATGATACCATGGGATTTGTATTTAGTGCTGTTTTTCACCATTGCTAAACGAAGCATTGAACGTTTCGGAAACGGTTATTAATAATACAAATATCTATCGGCTTAAAAGAATCGGCACAAAGGACTGAAAAGTGTTTGTTTTAATAATGAATCATTTGCAGAAACTAGTATTGATGGACTGGATCAATGGATGTTGGTCAGTAAATAGCATTATTATGTAATTGACGATATTTCTTTTCTATGATTGGTTTAATTGGTGTCACGTGACAAGAGAAAGAAAGCTCTGCGTCCACTGGAAAAGTAATGTCTACTTGTGCTATTCATTTTAGTGTGAAATCACACAAACGGGATAATTAAAAGCTGTTAGGAAAAAAACAGTAAATTAAGCTTACATGTTTTGGATTTACCTAAGTATAGGATAGCGGCTATAAGAGAAATCTTTATTATTAAGAAACCGAAAGGACAGGGATCGTGGCGTGACTGGTTGAAAAAGTTGGGTTAACGCTAAAATACATGTATGCTTATTTGTAATTAGGGTAAGAGTATGGTATTTAATTTAATACATTTGGCATCTGATACTGTCTCAGTTGATTCTTGGACTTTGGCGAATGGCAAAGGCTAATGAAGAGCCAGGGCTGTATTGCTTACTTGTTCTTTTTTGCTTAAAAGTAAATTACAAAGTATTATATATCTATACCCGAGATAATATTCAATATAGCACGGATATTCAAAGAAAGGAAACTATATGACGGTCGATTTTTTTGTGGTGGAGGCAGACCACCCACTTTTGCTGTGTAGAATCAGTACTGTATACCTCCCGCCATCCGTAAGAATCGACACTTCCTCACTTACTAGTCGAGCTTCCAGTGGGATTCGAACCCGCAGCGGTGAGAGGAGAGAAGGTTTACAACGCAACGTCTACTTTTGTTAATATTCAAATTGTTTTAACTTAAGTCCATAGAACCAGGTATCTACCTCATTAAAAATAGATGGAAAAGTCGAACATGAAATACGCAGTCTACCGACAGCATGCATTCACAGTCTGCAAATGTTTTGCACTGCGTAAATGGAGCTGGTAACTGTGACTGCTAAGTCTGATAATATCTTGAAACGTGCGTTTTACAAACATGGGATTACAAGTGAAAGAAAGGATTATTTGTGTTACTTCTGCATGTTGGCATCATTTTGTTTGGATTATGTAAGTCGATGTGTGGGTGGAATAGGTCGTGTGTTAATGAAAACTGTCAATATGCGTGGGTGGAGTATGCAATGGTGGAATAGACCACGTGTTAATGAAAACTGTCAATATGCGTGGGTGGAGAATGCAATGGTGGAATAGACCAAGTGTTAATGAAAACTGTCAATATGCGTGGGTGGAGAATGCAATGGTGGAATAGACCAAGTGTTAATGAAAACTGTCAATATGCGTGGGTGGAGAATGCAATGGTGGAATAGACCACGTGTTAATAAAAACTGTCAATATGCATGGGTGGAGAATGCAATGGTGAAATAGACCACGTGTTAATGAAAACTGTCAATATGCGTGGGTGGAGAATGCAATGGTGGAATAGACCACGTGTTAATGAAAACTGTCAATATGCGTGGGAGGAGAATGCAATGGTGGAATAGACCACGTGTTAATGAAAACTGTCAATATGCGTGGGTGGAGTATGCAATGGTGGAATAGAACGAGTGTTAATGAAAACTGTCAATATGTGTGAGTAGAATATGCAGTGGTGGAATAGACCACGTGTTAATGAAAACTGTCAATATGCGTGGGTGGAGAATGCAGTGGTGGAATAGACCACGTGTTAATGAAAACTGTCAATATGCGTGGGTGGAGAATGCAGTGGTGGAATAGACCACGTGTTAATGAAAACTGTCAATATGCGTGGGTGGAGTATGCAATGGTGGAATAGACCATGTGTTAATGAAAACTGTCAATATGCGTGGGTGGAGTATGCAATGGTGGAATAGACCACGTGTTAATGAAAACTGTCAATATGCGTGGGTGGAGTATACAATGGTGGAATAGACCGCGTGTTAATGAAAACTGTCAATATGCGTGGGTGGAGTATGCAATGGTGGAATAGACCACGTGTTAATGAAAACTGTCAATATGCGTGGGTGGAGTATGCAATGGTGAAATACACCACGTGTTAATGAAATCTGTCAATATGCGTGGGTGGAGTATGCAATGTTGAAATAGACCACCTGTTAATGAAAACTGTCAATATGCGTGGGTGGAGTATACAATGGTGAAATAGACCACGTGTTAATGAAATCTGTCAATATGCGTGGGTGGAATATGCAATGGTGAAATAGACCACGTGTTAATGAAAACTGTCAATATGCGTGAGTAGAATATGCAATGGTGGAATAGGCCGTGTGTTAATGAAAACTGTCAATATGCGTGGGTGGAGTGTGTAATGGTGAAATAGACCACGTGTTAATGAAATCTGTCAATATGCGTGGGTGGAGTATGCAATGGTGAAATAGACCACGTGTTAATGAAAACTGTCAATATGCGTGGGTGGAGTATGCAATGGTGAAATACACCACGTGTTAATGAAAACTGTCAATATGCGTGGGTGGAGTATGCAATGGTGAAATAGACCACGTGTTAATGAAAACTGTCAATATGCGTGGGTGGAGTATGCAATGGTGAAATAGACCACGTGTTAATGAAAACTGTCAATATGCGTGGGTGGAGTAGGCAGTGGTGGAATAGACCACGTGTTAATGAAAACTGTCAATATGCGTGGGTGGAGTATGCAATGGTGAAATAGACCACGTGTTAATGAAAACTGTCAATATGCGTGGGTGGAGTAGGCAGTGGTGAAATAGACCACGTGTTAATCAAAACTGTCAATATGCGTGGGTGGAGTATGCAATGGTGAAATAGACCACGTGTTAATGAAAACTGTCAATATGCGTGGGTGGAGTAGGCAGTGGTGGAATAGACCGTGTGTTAATGAAAACTGTGAGCGTGTTAACATTGTGTGTGATTATGTCAATTTCAGAATCAATCTTAAAGAGGCGTACGACAGTAGGCCCCCGTTTTCGATATTTTCCATTTTGTCTTCTCTTTTTAATACCTTTGGTTTCAATGTATTATTGGTACAAAATAATCAGCAGTTACTAATATACAAAAACAGTTTGCTTTATACTATTCTTATAATTAATATTAATGATTGAACAAATGCAAGCAAAAGGACGCCGCAAGTTTTAAAACAAACATAATTGTCATGCGTCCCCCTTTAAAGGGAGTAAATCTGGATTGGTATTATTTTTATAATTGTTCAAATACATTATTTATGTATTTAATTGATAAAAATCAACTAAATGAACCATAAAACACCAACAGAAATTACGCTGACTACATGAAATAAATGACCTGAAGAAGGTATTTCCTAAATATGGTCAGGAAGTAAGTGTAAATGTAACAACAGACGATAAATGACAGCAGACGATACATGACAGCAGGCGATACAACATGTAATTAAAGTTTAATGCGAAAACAGAGATACTCTTTTAAAGGCATTGCAGGCGGTCTGAGAGATTAACTGGCATCAATTCAACTGTAAATGAAACCAATATGTGCTTAGTTGCATGCATGTATGAAATATGCATTAAATCTCACGGTACCGTCGGTTTAACTATTGTTTATACTGTTTACGACTCGGCTGGTGTTTCTTGCTAAATAATACATATTTATTTAAAGTTCTCCGGCCATGTTTTGTTTCATGAACATGCCTATTTATATTGAAATCAATACACAACAATAGATATTTACAATTTACACATTGCAATATCTGTGAAAAACGACAATAAGATTGTATTTGATGACGTAGAAAACGTTGAACAGGTAAATTAATCCACAGATAAATTTATCAATTATCTGGCAATAGTTGTGCAGCTATACAATTCAGATTTACCTCATTTGCCCGTGCATCACGCAGAGGTAAAAGTAGTATCTACGTCATGCAAATAATACTTATTTTTACAATGCAACTTAGTAGCGGTTTTCAATATACGTTTCTCTCCGAGACTATCAAGAAATGTTCATATGACATTTAAGAGTTTTTTGCTAATTTATAATACTATAAAAAGTGTGGCCACTCATCTTTAAATAGAGTTTACATCGTTTACAGTTGTTCATATAATTAAAATAAAGTGGACTTCAATCCAAAAGCAAGAATTTGTAAGAGCGTTAACGTTTTATATGAATTCATATTAATGGTTTTAATCGTATGGTTCACGGTCCTTAGTCAGTGCCTATTCACACTGAATATGATAGTGAGATACATTATGGTGGTTGTGGCCTCCGTGGCCGGGATGGATTGACGCCCATAATGCTTCCACATCAATGTATGGCCTATTGACACCCATAATGCTTCCACATCAATGTATGGCCTCCGTGGACGGGATGGAATGACACCCATAATGCTTCCACATCAATGTATGGCCTCCGTGGCCGGGATGGAATGACACCCATAATGCTTTCACATTAATGTATGACCTCCGTGGCCGGGATGGTTTGACACCCATAATGCTTCAAGGTCAATGTATAGCCTCCAGATGGATAGACACCCATAATGATTCCAGATCGATGTATGGCCTTCGTGGCCGGTTTGGAGTGACACCCATAATGCTTTCATATCAATGTACGGCCTCCTTGGCCGGGATGCTGTGTTTGAAACATTTTCGCCTCTTACAGTTGCTGGTTTGAATCCCACTGGGAGCTCGGCTTGTAAGTGCTAAATTGTCGATTCTTACGGATGCGGGAGGTACAGAGTACTGGCTCTACCCAGGAAAAAGTGTGGTAAGGTAGGGTGGGGCGGTGAAGTCTGCCTCCACCACTAAAAAATCAAACGTCGCTTATGCCCTCAAAAATACGCTGGAAATGATGTAAAAAATCACCAGTCAGTGTCTTCCAGATTGCATCCAGTTCCGTAAAATCCATGTAAAATTGAACTAGGAAAGCAAATGTTGCGTGCGGAAAAGACATTCGTCGGGTAATCATTTTTATGTGTCGGTATTTTCGTGTTTTGTGGATGCGTCTCTGTATTGTATTTCATTCTTTGCAATTATTGTGCGTGACACTGTTGGAGCAATATTTTAAAATTGAAACTCTGGACGTTTTAAATCTATAATATGTGGACAGAAAGGGATGAGTTTCTAAAATTGGAAATAACTAAAGGGAGAAAATCAGAATTGGTATTATTATTTATAAATATTCAAATACATAATTTATGCATTTAATTGATAAAAAATAAATTAAGCCAAACGAAAGTACACTGAACATACTAATATATGATATATAGGCCCATGGGGCCAGGTGTTTTTGTAACATTTCTTGTAAAATGTATTATTTATATTGTTATACACATGTCACTATAATAAAATATGTACTTACTTATAAAAACCGACCTCAAGAAGGTATTCTCTAACTATGGTTACGCGCCAGGGATAGCTATTTATAACTTGAGGATTCCTCTGTGGACAGATAAAACTTGTTTTAATTTATAATTATTAATTATAGGAAACTGTTAATGTTCCGTCTATACCTTCAACCATTTCTGTTAATGTTCCGTCTATACCTTCAACCATTTCTGTTAATGTTCCGTCTATACCTTCAACCATTTCTGTTAATGTTCCGTCTATACCTTCAACCATTTCTGTTAAAGTTCCGTCTATACCTTTAACCATTTCTGTTAATGTTCCGTCTATACCTTCAACCATTTTTGTTAATGTTCCGTCTATACCTTTAACCATTTCTGTTAATTTTCCGTCTATACCTTCAACCATTTCTTTTAATGTTCTGTCTATACCTTCAACCATTTCTGTTAATGTTCCGTCTATACCTTCAACCTTTTCTGTTAATGTTCCGTCTATACCTTAAACCATTTCTGTTAATGTTCCGTCTACACCTTCAACCATTTCTGTTAATGTTCCGTCTATACCTTCAACCATTTCTGTTAATGTTCCGTCAATACCTTCAACCATTTCTGTTAATGTTCCGTCTATACCTTCAACCATTTCTGTTAATGTTACGTCTATACCTTTAACCATTTCTGTTAATTTTCCGTCTATACCTTCAACCATTTCTTTTAATGTTCTGTCTATACCTTCAACCATTTCTGTTAATGTTCCGTCTATACCTTCAACCTTTTCTGTTAATGTTCCGTCTATACCTTAAACCATTTCTGTTAATGTTCCGTCTACACCTTCAACCATTTCTGTTAATGTTCCGTCTATACCTTCAACCATTTTTGTTAATGTTCCGTCTATACCTTTAACCATTTCTGTTAATGTTCCGTCTATACCTTCAACCATTTCTTTTAATGTTCCGTCTATACCTTCAACCATTTCTGTTAATGTTCCGTCTATACCTTCAACTATTTCTGTTAATGTTCCGTCTATACCTTCAACCATTTCTGTTAATGTTCCGTCTATACCTTCAACCATTTCTGTTAATGTTCCGTCTATACCTTCAACCATTTCTGTTAATGTTCCGTCTATACCTTTAACCATTTCTGTTAATGTTCCGTCTATACCTTTAACCATTTCACCGTTTTAAATGTTTCATTTCATAATGTGTGTTTTAGTGAGGCAGACATTACGTGGCACCGCCTGAATTCCATTAAGCGACGGGAAAGCTTATATTAGCAGGATTTTATAGATTTAAACATATCTTATTGCCAATATTTTACAGACAGAATAATATCCACATATATACAATAGAAATATTATAATGACAAATGGGTAGGATTTTATAACGGATATTTCGACAATAAAATACGTTTAAAAACATGCTTTACTGTAACAAAAGAAATGCGATAAGCTGTTTACAATTATCAACATTAATTTTACAATATGCAAACCTTTTAATCCGAAGTTAAGGTTTAATTTCATACCCAAGCCAACCCCGTTTTCGCCTTTTAGAGAAGGGGTTGGATGGGGTATGAAAGTTAATAATCGGACCACGTAATGTCACCCCATTTTTCCTGGGTAGAACCAATACTTTATTCCTATCACCATTTGCTATAACTTACATGTTAAGGTATCGTTTTCAGATTTTTGCGGTTTACTACGGCGTGTATGTTGGGGACTGAAGTCATGGCAAAAACTCTATCCTTGCTATGGAGATGGATTCTGGCCTGGATATCACTTAGCCTCGCCAATTGCAATAGTAAGTGGCTTGTATGTTGTCCGTCTGTCTATACATCCGATCAACTAATCAACCGTGCGCCTGTCTGTATATATGCCTTATCAATCTAGTTTCATATTAAGGTTTAAGGACTCGTCAACTGCAATATTAAGGTTTAAGGACTCGTCAAATGCGATAGTAGGTGGTTTAAAGATTTAAATGGTTAATGTATTAGATGTTCATTTGTATGTTTGTCTGTCTGTATATCCGTCCGTCAGATAAACGGATCGACAGTCCGCCTATCTGCCTATATGCCTGATTAATCTCGTCTCCGAGGAAGGTTAAGGTCATGGAACCTGTGTAAGTACGCTGACCTGCTTACCTTTTTCGTTAATCCACCTATCTAAATTGTGTAGTATTTTGCATGAAAATATCTTACGTGAACATGGTATTGCGCAACCTGTGGAGAGATCCGACGGCTTTACATACTATTTGAGAGAACTGCAGCTTCCTTCAAATCAAAGTCTACATTATGTCCCCTTTGAACTATTGGCTTCAAACATCAGTAGTTCGCAGCTATTCAGAACAAGACTGATAAACGTGTTTAGGATTTAAGATTTCATTTCATTTTTTGACTGACTGAAAACAACACGACTATAACCACTGAGACGACAGCCAGTCTAGAAGCCTTGTGCTTGTTTGGTCTGGAAAACTCGCCAAATCCACGAGTTTTTGCTAAATTTATATGGGGCTTAATTAAGGCTTTGGGCAGTTCTTGTTTTGTGTGTATTCCAATTGCATTTGTATTGAAGCATAAGTAAAAACGATGCAAAATTGAGTGTGTGGGGTAAAACCTTCTTGTAAAAAATCATGAAAAAAACAACATTTACGACATTACAATTGACATTCTTAAACAAAACTTTAATAATAATGCGACACTTGATCTAAAGGTGTCGGACGATTTCTATCATGAGACATTGTATACAGAAAGTTTAGTTTTATTTCCGTTGTGCTGCAGGGTACGAAACGCTGCGCTCTAGAGATTCTACCACTCAAATTCGCCGACATCATGTGCAATTCCAATGAATTTTGAATCCCACCTTTACCGAGATCGTAGTAATCCGTTCGATTTATAAATACACCACTTTATAAATCAATCGCAGGTGTGCAATGTGTGCAATGTGTGCAATGCGTCAAGTTTTAACTACGACATATTATCAACCGTCATTGTAACGAAGGCTCCAGGGGATGAAACGACGGAGAGAAAGAAGATTGCGTCCAGTAACTAAGACTTAGTGCATCACGTAATTGCATTATACAGATGATATTACACGAGTGTCTTAATAAATAGAGGATATTTGTTGTTTTGGAGTGAATAACATATTTTATTTCATCGAGAAGTGAGAAAACTTTATATTTTCACGAATGCGAAGCATGAGTGAAAATATAAAAGTTTTCTAACTTCGAGATGAAATAAAATATGTTATTCACGACAAAACAACAAATTTTCTTTTTGTTTTATGATTTTACAAACAATTATTTAAGCAATTTCATTTACTAAACCGTTTTACACACCTGGCTATGCGCTCTGTTCACGATGACGTAACGAAACGTTACATGACGTCACTTTTTTTGAAACCGTTATAGTCATAGAAAGAAAGTATTTAAATAAACAGTTGATTTAACAGTATAACAGTTGGAATATCTGTTAGATGTGTTACAGTTGGTTGGTTGTACATTAAAAAAGTAGTCCCGGTAGCTACTGTGGAAATAAAACTCTATATTCCACAGTGTGGAATAACACTTTTATTTCACTGATAAAACACAGTATTTCATTGCTTATAATAAAATAAATGAGTTTATTCAATGCGTTGGATAATACAACAGGACGCGAGGCTGTGACGAGCATCTTATCAGTTTTATTCAACGAGATTAATAAATATATAAATGTGTTAAGCAATTCAAATTTGAGTGAAAACTAAAATAACCATTGTTTCAAATTTGAAAAAAAAGAGAAAATCTATTCTATATGATTGTATATGAATTTAGCCTTCTCCGTTCAGGTATGTGTATTCAGTCTTTGTAATGGATGTTAGTGTATACTTGCATCTATGTCATCACACGTTATTTGAAGAAAAAAAAATTGAAACTAACACTTCGGTAAAAAAGTTATGCGATGTTTTATCCATTGCTGACACACAGAACCTGTATTATAAATAAACCATGACGCTACCTGTTTTTGTATACCGAGTTATACTGAGTATACAGACTCATGTGCAAATTAATTATTTTACATTGATTAGATTGCGGAATTCCTAAGTTATAAGGCTTCCGAATACTTCATCAACTGTCTCATTGTACGTTTTAATACTACGAAATTATGCATTTGATATCTACGGTATGTGGTGGTAATGGTGGTATTGGCGGCAATTGGTGATACTGGAATGTGTGCTATTTGCAGATTTGGCAGGAATTGGCGATATTGGCGTTATTTGTTATGCGGTCTTTAAATCGTCTGTGTTTCTCCCTCTGTTCGTGCTGAAATCGTCATCCCATACCAATATTTCTGCAAATGTACTAAAAAAAAGATATTGTAGAGATTTTATTTTCTAAAATCGCTTGTTGTCGAACAATAAATCATAATTGCAATACTCCTCTGGCGGTGTCTTTTCTAATGTGTTCTTGTTCGTGACTGCACATAATTATTTGAGAATTGCAGCCTTATCTAAGAAAACAAACAAAAATGCAGAAATTTGATATTAAATCGTTTCTCCAATTTTAATGATAGTTGTCTGCATGTTTATAGGGTCAATATTTCTTAAAGTAGGTTGGGTTTTAACGTTGTCGGATTTTGATGACTCGGCAACTTCAAATTAAAATGAAAGTACTCATAATAGCATTTATCTGGTCGCGCCCTTTTAAGTTGGAAGTTTTCGGTGCAGAGTCTTACCCAATATTAATGATGTTACGTGGAAAAAAAAAGAGAAAATAAGTAAATGCGATGTATTGAAATTTAATTTTTAATTTTTTTTTATCTCAAGAAAACCTAATAACATAGTTTTGATCATTTGTGTAAATGTTGTCATTACGTGGTCCAGGTATTATCTTTCATACCCCATTCAACACTCCTTCTCCAAACAGCAAAAACGGGCTTGGCTTGGGTATGATATAAAGATATAAAACCTTAATTTCGGCTTAAAAGTTTGCATATTGTTAAAATAAAACATTTAGTAAATAATTGTAAAAGGTTATCGCATTTTTTCAGTAAAAACGTTTTTAAACGTCGTATTGTCGAAATATCGCCCGCCCAGAAATGCTACGGAATTAGCACAGGCATGCATATCTAAAGATAAGTTAAGATAAGTTAAGATAAGTCAAAATAAGTTAACTTATCTTCTTATTCCGTAGCATTGTGGAAGCATGAATATAGATAGAAAAAAGAGCAAACATTCTTGTCATTTTCTAATTTCGTTTACATAATATGGTTAGATTATGCTTGTTGTATTCTTGCTGTATGTTTCATGCATGTTGTAATCCTAGCTGGAAATAGCTTGCTTTCCTAACTCAACTAATCTCCGTATGGATGATATTTCAGTATATCTGACTGGGCCATACCTGTCATTCTGTGATGTTCCAATATCTTTGATTCTGTGATGTTCCGATATCCTTGATTCTGTGATAGATTCTATGATTTTTCAGTATTCCATGATGGATTCTGTGATGTTCCAATATCCTTGATTCTGTGATGGATTCTAGACATTTCTATATTTCATGATGGATTCTATCCAATATTCTCGATTCTGTGATGTTCCAGTATCCTCGATTCTGTGATGATTCAATATCCTTGATTCTGTGATGTTCCAATATTCTCGATTCTGTGATGTTTCAATACTTGATTCTGTGATATCTCAGTATTCTTGATTCTGTGATGTTCCAATATCTTTGATTCTGTGATGTACCAATATCCTTGATTCTGTGATATTCCAATATTCTCGATTCTGTGATGTTTCAGTATCTTTGATTCTATGATGTTCCAATATTTTCGATTCTGTGACGTTTCAATATCCTTGATTCTGTGATGTTCCAATATTCTCGATTCTGTGATATATCAGTATTATTGATTCGATGCTGTTCCAGTATTATTGATTTGATGATATCTCAGTATTCTTGATTCGCATATATTTCAGCATTCATAATTTGATGATATCTCCAGATCTCTGATTTGCTACTATCTCGGTATTCTTGATTTGATGATACCACAGTATCTCTGATTTGCTGCTATTTCAGTATTCATGATTTGATGATATCTCAGTATTCTTGATTCGATGCTGTTTCAGTATTCTTGATTTGCTGCTATTTCAGTATTCATGATTTGATGATATCTTGAGATCTCTGATTTGATGATATCTCAGTATTCTTGATTTGATGATATCTCATTATCTCTGATTTGCTGCTATCTCAATATTTCTGATTTGCTGCTATCTCAGTATTCTGATTTGATGATGTTCCAGTATTCTTGATTCTGTTATATCTCAATATTCTTGATTCTATGATATCTCAGTATTCTTGATTCTTGATTCTGTGATATCTCATTATTCTTTATTTGATGCTGTTCCAGTATTCTTGATTCTGTGATATCTCAGCATGCTTGATTGTATGGTATCTCAGTATTCTTGATTCGATGCTATTTCAATAGTCTTGATTCGATGCTATTTCAGTAGTCTTGATTCTGTGATGGATTCCGTGCTATCTCAATATCTCTGATTTGATGATATCTCAATATTCTTGACTTGCTGCTATTTCAGTATTCATGATCTGATGATATATTGAGATCTCTGATTTGCGACTATTTCAGTATTCGTGATTTGTTACTATCTCAATATTCTTGATTTGATGATTTCTCAATATCTCTGATTCAATGCTATCTCAGTATCTCTGATTTGATGATATCTCAGTATTCTTGATTTGCTGCTGTTTCAGTATTCTTGATTCTGTGATATCGCAGCATGTTTGATTCGATGCTGTTTCAGTATTCTTGATTCTGTGATATCTCAGTATGCTTGATTTGATGCTGTTTCGGTATTCTTGATTCTGTGATATCTCAGTATGCTTGATTCGATGCTGTTTCAGTATTCTTGATTATGTGATGTCTCAGTATTCTTGATTTGATTATATCTCAGTATTCTTGATTCTGTGATATCTCAGTATTCCTGATTCGATGCTGTTTCAGTATTCTTGATTTGATGCAAGTTCAGTATTCTTGATTTGATGATATCTCAGTATTCTTGATACTGTGATATCTCAGTATGCTTGATTTGATGCTGTTTCAGTATTCTTGATTTGGTGATATCTCAGTATTCTTGATTCTGTGATATCTCAGTATTCTTGATTCTGTGATATCTCAGTATTCTTGATTTGATGATATCTCGATATTTCTTATTTGCTCTATCTATGTATTCTGATTTGATGATCATCAAGTATTCTTGATTCTGTGATATCTCAATATTCTTGATTCTATGATATCTCAGTATTCTTGATTCTGTGATATCTCAGTATTCTTTATTTGATGCTGTTTCAGTATTCTTGATTTGGTGATATCTCAGTTTTTTTGATTCTGTGATATCTCAGTATTCTTGATTCTGTGATATCTCAGTATTCTTGATCTGATGATATCTCAATATTTCTGATTTGCTGCTATCTCAGTATTCTGATTTGATGATGTTCCAGTATTCTTGATTCTGTGATATCTCAATATTCTTGATTCTATAATATCTCAGTATTCTTGATTCTTGATTCTGTGATATCTCAGTAATTTTTATTTGATACTGTTCCAGTATTCTTGATTCTGTGATATCTCAGCATGCTTGATTGTATGGTATCTCAGTATTCTTGATTCGATGCTATTTCAATAGTCTTGATTCGATGCTATTACAGTAGTCTTGATTCTGTGATGGATTCCGTGCTATCTCAATATCTCTGATATGATGATATCTCAGTATTCTTGACTTGCTGCTATTTCAGTATTCATGATTTGATGATATATCGAGATCTCTGATTTGCTACTATTTCAGTATTCATGATTTGCTACTATCTAAATATTCTTGATTTGATGATTTCTCAATAGCTCTGATTCAATGCTATCTCAGTATCTCTGATTTGATGATATCTCAGTATTCTTGATTTGCTGCTGTTTCAGTATTCTTGATTCTGTGATATCTCAGCATGCTTGATTCGATGCTGTTTCAGTATTCTTGATTCTGTGATATCTCAGTATGTTTGATTTGATGCTGTTTCAGTATTCTTGATTCTGTGATATCTCAGCATGCTTGATTCGATGCTGTGTCAGTATTCTTGATTATGTGATGTCTCAGTATTCTTGATTTGATGATATCTCAGTATTCTTGATTCTGTGATATCTCAGTATTCCTGATTCGATGCTGTTTCAGTATTCTTGATTTGATACAAGTTCCGTATTCTTGATTTGATGATATCTCAGTATTCTTGATTCTGTGATATCTCAGTATGCTTGATTTGATGCTGTTTCAGTATTCTTGATTTGGTGATATCTTAGTATTCTTGAATCTGTGATATCTCAGTATTCTTGATTCTGTGATATCTCAGTATTCTTGATTTAGTGATATCTCAATATCTCTGGTTTGCTGAAAGTTCAATATTCTTTATTTGATGATATCACAGTATTCTTGATTCTGTGATATCTCAGTATTCTTGATTTGATGATATCTCAATATCTCTGGTTTGCTGCAAGTTCAGTATTCTTGATTTGATGATATCTCAGTATTCTTGATTCTGTGATATCTCAGTATGCTTGATTTGATGCTATTTCAGCATCCCCGATATTTTGATATCTCTGACTGGATGATATTTCAACACGTAGCTTCACAAACATTACCAGAACCCCATTTTGATATATCTCTACCGAAAAGTATGTAGAGACACATCTGAAGTTTGGCAAGTCCTAGGAAAAAAACAGTACTGGAACCCCGTTTGGTATACCTCTACCGAAATTAGTTTAGCAAGTCCTCTTTCGGTGAAATTTCCCCAATCATCTGAATCGAAATCTCAACATTCTGCCCAAATAAAATCAACATCAGGCTTTCTTGTAGGAGTATTTCTATCTTTTCCAATACTGAGCAAGATATGTTTTTTCTTTCCATCCCCTAGATACTTTTCCATTTCTCTTTGTAGGTAGTAGCCATATATCCCTACTTCTTTGTTGTCAATCATCACATGTAGATATATTCTATCTTTCCCACGAAATGTCGTTCTAGAATATTTGCATACTTTGTATGTTGTTTTCGGAATATCTTTGACATGTTTTGTAGAACTCGGAGGAGCTGTTTGTTCAATACTATTTTCTACTATTTCATCTAGTACTGTAATTGTTAATCTGGCTTTCTTCTTTGTAGGTGTTATCTTCTCTTTTCCAATGTGTACTACAATTGGTGACTTTGTTTCTTCTGTAACTTTCTTCATTTCTTTCTCCAGATAGTACCCAAAAACGGGAACATCATTTTCTTCAAAGTACAAACATGGTATTGTTTTCTTTCTATACCGTACACACTTTCTGCACATGTAGTCACCCTCTGGCATAGAAATACATCTCACTGCCTTTTTCACTTTTTCATCACAATCCAACAAATATTCATTTGACTCTAGATACTCCTTTTCACTTTCTAGTATAGTTTTTCTCTTTTTGCTGCAGTTAATCTCCAATATCTTTGTCGGATTCCATTGTATTGTTTTTCCACTCCATGTATTTTCTGTAGGAGGAAAAATTTCCACTGGTACTTTGTCTAGTATGCATGAACGTGAGTCGCTCCAATTATCATCAATTGTGAGTCAAGTTCTTCTACATGTTTACAAATCCTCTTCAATCCTTCAGTAGCATAGACTGTATGATTACCGGAATCGTTTTTCAAATAGCAAATTTTTTAATCATATTTTTTCTTGGTATAATTTGCAAACCCAACCAGATAGTATTTTCCAATAGATATGCGACTAACATTTTCTATACAATCGGGAAAATCACAAAACAAATGTTTTACTCGTTTTCTAATATTTTCTATTCTCTTTCTTTTTTTCTCATATGTTTTTTCCAACTCACTCAACTCCTTTTCTTTTTCCTCTCAAACTTTCTCCTGTACTTTTTTGTTCACCTCTACCCATTTTTCCTTTTCCTCTTCTTCAAATATCTGTGCAATTATTTTTTCTCTTTTCTTGGTGGAGTTCATTGATATCTTTCTATCTGTTTCTTGTCGAAGAATTTGAAATGGAGGCTTCTCATCACCTATTCTATTTTTCCCCTTTCTCTTCCATAGCCACTCTACACAATTTGTTGGTGGGAGGTAGTCTGTTGCTTCTATCTTCGTTGTTCTAGCCTTGGAAGGATTTTGATCAAAAAGGATTGTTTTCGTATCTTTTTCTTTGGTGTAGCATTATAGCGGGGCAAATAGATTTTTTCCATTTTCGTATCGCAGTATATCAAGCACAAATATTGGGCAACGACAAAAGCCAAATGCTGACACAGCATACTTCTTTGCTTTTTTCCATGATACTTTTGGTGAGAATGAAATCCCTACAATTCTACCAGTGTGAGTGTTACAATACCAAACAATGTACAAAGTATTTTGAACTCTGTCTAGTATAATCATATTTCTATCAATATGCTCTGCTAGATTTGCCCATTGATTTTTTGCTTATTGTATGTAGAATATACCCGGGAGTTCTTCTACAGTTTCTTCTAGACTATGTGTTCCTGACAAATGGTTGTGGTCTCCGTACATTGAAAGTTCAACTCTAGTACATCCTCGTTTTTGCACATCCGGGTGTGAAAATGTATTTCGCAAACGTTCAGATATGGAATCAACAAAATCAGCCAGATGCCCTCCGAATACTTTTTGTACATCCCCCGCTTCAAAGTTTGAGACAATCTTGTTGTATATTTCTGTTCTCACGACATTTCCACCTCTCGTTTGTATAGTAGTGAAGACATTATTTCCGACTAATTTCGTATTCTCTAGATTTGTGGGCTCTTCACTCTGCATTCCAGAAAATAGGCTCTTCGTTCTGTCAAAGTTGAAATAATCAACCAGACTGGATCTTTTCATTGTTCCAGAATAGTCTCTTGTGCAATCTATAGAGTATATTCCTAGTCCCACGCTTTCTAGAAGTCGACAGAGATTCATTTTCTTCTTTTCCACTACACCCATGGGAATGTTTGACACATCTTTGCGAGTACATTTCCTATTGGCGTTCCCAGTTCTTTCTTGCTCTACTACTTGTATGCGATTCAATTATTTCTATAGTTTTCGAGATACTGCTGTTCTGATTCTTGTTCAATGTGCAATTACAGATTCTGACATTACAATAGTCTCGTCCACGTCCATTTGTTTTCGACACAAATGTTGCTATTGTTTGTACAATATTTTTTGCAGCGCCTGTTTTTCCTTCGGTTAACATCACCTTTCCTTGTTTTGCTTGAATATCCTTTTTCCCTAGATACCCAAATACATATATATCATCGATGAAAGCTTTTTTTGTCCCTGGGATAGATCACAGTTTTGTTTTTCCACTATTCCCCTTTGTGTAGTCCACCTTTGAAATATCTGATACCAGGTTATTGTCGTAGGCATTTTCTTTTGCTATATAGTATGCTAGATATCTGCTCGAGCGAATCCCCAAGATGCTTCCGTCTATGTCATGTTTCTTTCTTTGGTAGCTTTTTTTGAGTTCATTGTATATAATATAGGTTTAGATTAAATTTCTACTTTCGGTGAAAATATATGAGATTATCTGTATTGATTTGTGACAAAAACTTTGTTCAACCAATCGAGCATTTCTTGTTTATCTTTTTCAGCTGTATGTCTAAGTTTTTTCAACTGCATGGATGTGTTTTCGTTTTCATACAGATCTTCCCTTTTCTGCATGTCATGTTTTATTTTTACCCAAAGATCCTCGTATCTATTTCGTAATTCATTCAGAATATCGTCTGTACTATCTTCAGGTGTCATTTTGATCTGTACTATCGTCTGAAATTTCTCGTGTATCGTCGGTGTCATTTTGGTCTTCTTCTTGGTCTTCTTCTTGGTCTTTCTTGATTTTCAATATTCCATCTAATCCCTGTAATTGTTTTTGTAATTTTATGACATTTCTTCCCCATCTCATCCCTGCTGCTATTTTTGCTCTCAGTGTCCTACCTTCCGGAGACAAAACTTTTGTCTTTCTTTGGGCTACTAGGATTTTCAATTTGTCTTGCAATTCTTTGATATCTTTCCCCCACTTGATAACCTTTTGATTGCTTGTGCCATGATCGAGTGTCATATGTAAAGTGATGATGAGGATGATTGCTTTGCTCCTTCTGATTTTGTTTAAATGTCGTGACTAGACCCGGAGTCGATGCCGTTTTGGATCGTGTGATTGAAAAACTTCGCCGAAAGTAGATTCGCCGAAAAGTCGAAAAATAAAATTATTGCGCTCTCCTAAAAAGCTTGGATTGAAGATAACAAAAATACACCGAATACTACAGTTCGATGAATCAAAGTGGTTGAAAACATACGTAGACTTTAATACTGCCAAGAGAACAGCTGGTAAAAATGCTTTTGAACAGGATTTCTTCAAACTGATGAACAATTCAGTTTTTGGTAAAACTATGAAAATTTGAGAAAAAGAATTAATGTTAAATTGACTCACGACGAGGAGGTTCTCTTAAAATATGCAGCAAGACCTTCATTTATTTCTTGTAAAATGTCTAATGAAAATTTATTTGCCATAAACAGAATAAAAGAACGATTAACTTTTGCATAAGACAATGTAGTTTACGTTACGTGTCATAAACATGACATTTCATTACCATTTAAAGTTATTTGTCCTATTGAATGTTTCGAGAAATAAAGGCTCTTGTTCTTTACTGAAACAGTGACTATTTTGATAAAATGTTATTCATTAACTGACTATATAAATGAATGAATAAATAAATAAATGTGTATCACAATCACATTTTATTTATTTATTGATTTATTGATTTATTGATTGATTGATCGATTGATTGATTGATTGACTGAATGATTGATTGATTGATTGATTGATTGATTGATTGATTGATTGATTGATTGATATTGATTGATTGATTGATTGATTTGATTGATTGATTGATTGATTGATTGATTGATTGATTGATTGATTGATTGATTGATTGATTGATTGATTGATTGATTGATTGATTGATTTATTTATTTATTTATTTATTTATTAATTCATTCATTCATTCATTCATTCATTCATATATATATATATTTATGGTTACTAGTTTGGCATCAATTTGTATGATGTTTTACGTCATTTTTAACACATGCAAGGCTATAAACGACGGTCGATGTTTTTGTGGTGGAGTCAGACCACCCACTTTTCCTGGGTATGCGAGGTGAAGGTTTACAACGCAACGTCGTTAACCATTTGACCACGGAGACGCTAGTAAGGCATCAAAAGTTATATATTGGTACGATATGTAATATAAACACAAAATGTACGTTACCATTTAAGTTACAAGTAATATTGGACGTTTCCAGAAATAACGGCGCTAGGATTTTACTTTTACTATGTCTTTTTAAAAAATGTAATGTAATTCATTAATATAAGTAAATAAATAAATATAATGTCTAAAAATAAAATAAATAAATAATAAATAAATATTTAAAAACAGTTCATAAATCAGAAAAATATTAATTACGCATTCAACTACTGGGAGTTTATCGGTTTTTTACTGGCATCTTCCGTTTGTTACAATGTATCCTGCTTTTGAGACCAGCTCCAGGAAATAATCATATTTGTCCCCATCCAATGTAAGTTATTCTTGCCTTATTCTGGTTACTAGTATTTGGACACAATACAAATAATACTAACTCTTATCAAATCAGACACAAAGGAAAACGACCTTGACATGCATGCAATTGTCTTCACTTTACCTCTATGTCCTATGTTCTTTTGAGTATGACCATTGGAACTACACCAGACACATTCCAGTATATTTAATGACACCCTGAGTCTGGGCACAACCCATCCTCGTGTCAAATGAACTTCTCTAAAACAGGAGAATCAGTGTCCCATGTCCACAAGTCACATAACTATTCATAAACTATCAATTAGCATGCACATTTCCAGGGTAACATCATTGGATTCAATAGAAAGTAAAGTGTTTTTTTCCTTATATAAGTGGTACCGGAAAATGGTAACATTCCCATTGGAAAAAGTATGTTTTTTTCCCAACTGGAGTAAAACAATTTCCAATCAAATTTTATTTCTTCAATAATTAGAGTGAAACTTTAAACAGAAGACGGGGGAAATATATTCTTGTAGGTGAGGGTAATGAAACACGACAAGAGAATGTATACATGGTAATGTGTTTGCATTTAGTATTTAAGCATACACTATTTCTTTTGTTTGATAATGGAAAATTACCAGTTTAAGGTAAAACAACGCAAATTTTCCCAATGTGAATGGGTACCGGTAACATTTCCAAAAGGGTGAAAAGAAATCTCTGAAAGTATGCAGCATATCGGTAATACCACTGGTGCATTACACGTCACTGTAGAGCAAAGCTGGTAGAGGCCACTCTCCAGATGGAAAATATGGCATCAGAAGTTATTTCTTCGCGTAAAGATCTGCATCCATCCCAAACAAAGAACAATGAGAAAGACTTGAGAAGAGCCACGGAATCTATCATTGGGTTCACAAACCCATTTCGAGTTGATATCAATGACTATGAGCTATACTGCCGATCGTCCAGTATTCCATCATAGAGAGATGTTGCTGAGGATATGTTACAGCATCAAGGTGAAAAGGTCATGAAATATTTGTCCATGACTTGTTAACTGACTCACCGACCCGATCTATAACACACTATAGATGGTTAATTGGTTCCCTTATTGATCAAGCACAGATCTTAAGCCTAAGCTATTATATCCTCTAGGTTCAGTTTCACGGTCCCTTGCAACAGCTGATGGCAATTCAGTTAGAACTGACAAAGACAAATTGCTCTACTGCTTAGAAGCATCAGTTGAACCAACTACATAGCGACCTACTGAATATACTGTGTATCTGTGTGAAGGTAACGCAGCACTTTCAGTTCCTGGTAAGTTTGATGATATGGCAGAGCTGGTGTTTGACCTACCTACCAAAGCACCATGAGTCTATTTTGTGACAGACACTTACGTCCATAGATCTATCAAGTAGTTTGAGTGCAAGATTGTAGTGAGTTACAACTTTCTTGCCAGGGCCGAAAATGAAGACACATTGGGATTTGAAGAGCATGACAATAGGATATAATTAACTAATCTCATTTGCGGCCAGTGGACAGACAGATATGCACCAAACCTCCAAGGCCGTGCAACCTACTTTGTTTGGGGAAAATTGTCCCCGGCTTACCATTGCAGATGACATGTCTGTCATCGGTGATGATCAGAAAGATCTGTTTTCATTATAGGAGGAAGCATACATCCGAATGATTACATCACTTTCAATTCACACCAACATTAGAAACGATCGTGGTGCGTTCTCCCAGACACAGACACATACATACTGATCCTGCTTTCAAAATGGGTTAAAGGAATACAGCCGTATGTCATGTTTGGACTGGAGTGATTAAAAAGGGAGTAGGTTGAATGGGAAACAAATTGTACAGGTTAAGGGGTCTGATATTTGCTCTTTACAACCCACACTACATTACGTTACAACCAGTGGCTTTGTGCGGAGAGGCAAGGCAGCCCCACAGAGAGTTTGTGTCAATTTGGATTGCTTGAACAGTAGCATGAATGTTCGGATGATTTTCCAAAAAAGTACGGAGAGCACGGAGGATAATGTGCTGCCTATATGGCAAACCTCTTTACACGGATGTCAAATACGTTTTCGCGAAAATTCAAAGGCCACAACTCGAGCTTTTTTCCGCCGCGTTAATTTTCTATAATCATGCATTTGAACATGCACAGTTTCAAGTATTTGTGGCACTATATTGACCAACATTAACCAGACCTACCGGACACAGAAACAAATAAGAAAAAGACTAAGTTATTAACTTTGACTGGACTATTGGTGATATTGGTTGACATCATGTTCAAAGAGCCTGACATTGAAGAAGAATGCGATAATAAGCGGGTCGATATAGAAGCACACTGTTTGATATTGAGTTTGAAGAAACCGATGACGATGTACAGAGGAATTATGAGCTAAACTAATGTAATATATTTCCATGAAAATGCATGCTATCTCATAGAGCTATACATATATATTTGTTAGAAACGTAAGTAAAGTTTAATTAATTTTGTGAATATGTTGACATTGCTTAATATATTACATTTAATTAATATATTAATACATTTGTGCATATAATTCGTATTTTACTTTGAACTTGGTAACATAAAAAAAACACGGAAGAGTCGTGTAAATGATATGCAAACTTCATTTTATTCAATGTTTGCCTAAGTATAAACATTAAGTGAAACAAAATTTCGTATTTTATCAAGCATAAATAATGTTAAAAATGAGTTGTAACAAATCCCTTATGTCTAAAGGAATAAAACTTAAATAGTTAATTGAATGATTTGCTCTAATTTCTTTTAACATGCGGAAAATAGAAAAATGATTTAAAAACACACAATGCAACGGAACATGACAAGAACCAAACAGTATATATATCGGTAAGGTTTGGAATAATTTTCGGATCTAACATCATTACTACTCTTAATGTTTTACGTTAAAAAAAATCAGTTAACAAAGTAACGTAAATTACGTTAACGTAGGCTTAGTAACACAGGTATCCAAGTTATAAAAAGTAAGTGAAACGAAAGTTTATATTATAAAAGGCATGAATAATGAAGACCTTTCTTCCACACTGTTTTAGTCTTCAGAATGCAGTACAATTAATTATTGTTTTATATGTAACGTAGTCTACACCCTGTAACACGATAAAGCCACAACTCTCAGATGACAAACTAGTTGCAAAATACTACATACACAATGGGCTTTCAGAAAAACAGGGTCCACAACATTCCCCCAGGGGATGGAGGGTTCACCTTATTAGCTCATGGCCTAATACCACAATGTTTCAAGGGGAGGGTGGCGAAGTTGCGATTTGCTATATACATATCTCATTCTCTTCATTTACTATTACGGAACCTCGGTTAGTCGTACTATATATTTATTTTGTTCAAATTGACAAATGTGATGTTGTAGAATTGGTATTTAAAAAATAATACGGATTTACAAACAAAATTGAGGAACGACGATAGAATTCTCCGAAACAATCGGGCCAGATGCAAAATTTACACAAAATGGTTGCTTCAAATCCAGTTATCAAGATGTCAATATAAAACATTAATGGTGGTAACATTTATTTCAATTTGTCAGTTTATAATTTACCTTAATTACAGCATTTTTTCTGGCATAATTAATTATCGAAAATGGAGAATTCATCCAGATTTCCAACGATTTCTTTTCGACACTGTGAACGCCATTGTTTGGTTGGATAAATGCCGAGCTCTTCGACATCGAATTGACTCAACTGGCCCACTTGTTTTGGAACAAATGTTCCAAGTTCCAAATTCAAACATGGCAATAATATGAACTGGGTACTACATATGTGACGGGCAAAACCATGACCAGACTTTGATTGCAGTAAAAACAGTAGAAACTCTAGATACTGCTTCTTTCTTTTTTTCATAAGTCAATATTTCAATTGTCAGGGGCGGAGACGTGATTTGAGATTAGGGAGAAGGGGAAGCGGGGTATGGTGGGGGAGTTGCTGGAGCACAATTTTCAAAACACAATAAAAAAAGAACTGACAATTATATTTACATGTCTACATAATTGTTCAGATATTAGGGGTTTGGGAGGCGGTTCACCCCACCTGAATCCGCCTCTACTCATTTTCAAGATTTCGTAGAGCATGTCTACATAGCATTCCGTCAACCTTCTTGTTAACCATATGTCTATTCTGACGTCTAATAGGTCCAACTGGTGGCATTGCATTATACTCCATTATACTCCATTCGAATGGTATAACATAATGTCACCAGAAACAGGGATGTAATAGACCTCTGTCCGTGAGACGATGGTTGAAATAGTGCTTTGATTAAATGAAGCTGCAAGCGTACTTAACCGAATCAAAATCCTTCCAGTATTCCCATTCTTGTAAGATTTGTTTACAAATTGAATTCCTGTATCGCTTGCTTTTAGAAAGGTGTCCATGTAGGGCCAAATTTATGCAATTAAAATGTATTTTACATTGCCCGGTACATCGACATTTACGTAATGATTGCCTTGAATACATTCCAAATTGTTCTTCCTCTCCTCCCTCTTCCAATCTTCGACGATTTTTTCTTGGAATGTGTGTAATTCTGGATAAAACTGACAAATGCCGGTTAAAACAGTCGACATCTATCATCGCTATGTACTTCGTGAGCCGGTGGAATGCCGATTTTGGCCCTGAAGTCCTCAATGGTATGGGAGAGTGTAGGCTGTCAGTTTAGGCAACAGGTGTATACCTGAGAAATGTGTCAGTTCCATACTTGAGAATTAATTCAGATTTTTCGGCGTTTATGCTGTTTGCCATTTGCCATACACTACCGGCGTTCAAACCCTCATAAACGCCGGAAATGTGCGAATCACAACTCTTAAATAAACTGAAGCACAATAAGTTCCCTTTAAGATTCATTTTACTTTTAGTTTACTTTCGAATTGAAGAACAGTTTCGTTAATAATCCATCCAAACAAAGTAAGTATACATACAAATACAATTTCAATTTTATTTGGAAAAATAGGAGATAAAAAACAATCGACCATCTTCATTCTAGATTCGGGGTATTTTAATTCCTGGATATGTTTTCTGACAATGCCAGGGTAAGGCCCGACAAACTAGCCGGGTCCGGGAGCATGCTCCCCCGGTGTTTTTTGTTTGTTTTTTAAACTAAGCTATGCAATGATGCGTTTTGGCGTATATCTGACAAAGCATTTCTGTGGTATTTGAAGAAATATTTGTTTTAACAAACTTGAGTATTGATCCGAATTAACATTCGACATTTGACAAAGTTGAATTACACTGTGAAATGAATTAAGAAACAAATGTTGACCCTTAACACCATACCCACCATGGCTTCAGTTTTTATTGCATTTTAGGACTTTTCATTTAAAAAAAAAAAAAATCGATGTATAGGCCCGGGCCTATATGGCCTATTAGTAGCTACGCCGATGCATGCATAGTATAGTCTTCAACAAATGTTTTTCATATACTGACAGCTAATGAGCATTTTTCCAATTTGGCCAATACAGGAACGACCCCGCACGAAACCAATTCCATGTTGCGGGAACTTTGCTAAAAGGCGGCTCGATATAAATAAAAGAACGGACGGTACAAAATATACAGTTACGCATTATTAAAGCAAACAACTTACACTGCTGCTAGTTAAATTATTATATGAAAGCCAACAGGATGAGTGAATATATTTGAAATGATTTTAATATTTATACTTTCTGTAATTATTAGTGTTGCATCATTGTCTCATTAGTGCATATCGTACCTGCATATTGTATATTTGTTTTTTGAATTTTACTAAAATTGGGGTCTACAATATACTTCCCCTTTCCCATGTGATTTTTATTGAACAACAGTGAAGAAGAAAAAAAGATAACCAATCTTTTCAAGCATGCATCAACCAATCCCAAACTGTTTGTTTTTTAGGGTGAAACTTTAAAATGGACACACAACAATCTGAAAGTATTTATTAGGCATTACAATTTATTAATGGAGAGTGGTTTTGACATATAAACCTATTCGCAATTAATAATAGTACAATTTGGATTATTCAACTGTTCTTCGTAATTCAGGCATACAACAAATATCATTGGTGTCATTGTACCCTATAGATGTTGTAAACACATATGATGAGATCAGCTGTATATTTATTATTGATTTTGACCTTGAAGAACAGTTAAAATTAGAAACATACGTTTACTATTTACCATATTTGGACTAAATCGGAAATATTGGAAATTAATTTGGTCTGAAAGGACATTAACATTTGGATTAAAGAGACATTTACTGTTTTGGATTAAAGAGACACTTACTGCTTTGGATTAAAGAGACACTTGCTAATGTGAATTAAAGGAACACTGGATAATTGTATTTGGACTTAATTCAAAAATTGTTAATGACAAAAACTGGATTTGTGTATTCTGTAAGTGAATATTTTATGTAAATACATTTGTTAATTACATGTTTATTTTGATTTCCTTTCTCGTTACATTTAAAACTTGTAAAATTATATACTCAACAACTAGTAAACTTCGAAAATCAATTTGCTTTCCTTCAAAATACTTACTTATAATGATTTGCAAATATAGAAGCTATGTAGAAACACAAACGGGATGCCGCGTGTTTTGAAAAAAAGATAAAAAAAAAATGTCGTGTGGTCCTTTAAGCTGTGTCTCCGTGTTAAGACGTGTAAAGAAGATTATCATTAACAACATTTTTCGTGAATCGATTAAGAGATATGACTCTTGATCAACATTTCAAAATGTACTCATTTTACCTAGTAGCTACTACTGTGAATGAATTAAAAAGTAACTTGAGACCAAAACCTAATTAGCGTTTTGGCATCGGTGTACTTGTCGACAGACATTTTCTATGTATTGGTGTATTCGAATATACTCGTCAATTCATGATATACGGACGTGCTAGCGGAACATATGTTGTTTAGCGCGGGGAAAATGAACAATGCTATCATAGCCCGGCCAATTACTCCGTTAAAGCGTCCATAATTAACACATAATCCAATCACTTTCAGATGGAGTATCACCAGAGGATTGCATAGGATAAAGATAATAGTATTACAGTAAAAACAACGGTTCTAAAGATGGGTTCCGTGATGGATGCGAGTCGTTTCGAGCAGTATAAATTACGCCTAATTCAATCATTTGTGCGCAAGCGCCTCGGGGATTCGGAGGAAATGTCTAAATATATCTGCAATAATAGACTGCGTATTTCAACTGAAATTTCTTGAAGGTAAAACAGAGAAATAAGCATATGTAAATGTGTAATTGGCAATATACCAAAGTTTTCGACCACACTGTATTTACAACGCGAAATAGAGCATATGTTAGTTTGTATTTTACAAGAAAACCAAAGTTTTCAACCACACTGTATTCACAACGCGAAATAAAGCATATGTTAGTTTGTATTTTACAAGAAAACCAAAGTTTTCAACCACACTGTATTCACAACGCGAAAAAGGGCATATGTTAGTTTGTATTTTACAAGATAACCAAAGATTTCAACCACACTGTATTCACAACGCGAAATAGAGAATATGTTAGTTTGTATTTTACAAGAAAACCAAAGTTTTCAACCACACTGTATTCACATCGCAAAATAGGGCATATGTTTGTTTTTATTTTACAAGATAACCAAAGTGCAACCAAACTGTTCTGTTTGAAAGAAAAATCACAGACATATTAATAAACAGATAGGAAACTTCCTATCTGAAGCAATGAAGTAACCAAAATATCACGTGGCACCTTAATTTTTCAATCTATCTCCTCTCTCAACTATTCACTTATTTTGATGAGAATACATTCAAAAGATTCATAGTGAATAGCAAAATGGGATTATAATAATTTATTTTTATTTTGAAAATAAGAAATTGTATAAAAAGATGTTTAAATTTAAAAATGTCATAATTTTTCGCTTTTCTCTTAAAAATCAAGGTTTTGACATAGTCAAAACTTCCGTCAAACTCCTTTTTCGCTCTAAATGTAAGAGAAATAAAATACTACCATTGGAAAGAAAATTAAATGTATGATGGGATTTGGCATGAATAAAACTAGTATCTATAACAGTCTTCATGATATGTGTGTTTAAAGTTGGGAAATAATTTGTGAAATTTTCGCACTGTGCCACGTGAAATTTAAATAATTTTCGTAGTTTCCAATCTATTAGTTCTTAGTCTGTGGAAAAAATATCCTTTTTTAGTGGAGGTTTAAACGCTTAAGAACACTGTTATCTGCCCTTGAATACTCGTGCCCTACAGATACAAAAGGTGTAGCACACTGGCCCATTGCATCACAGAAAATGTTCGCCTGGGGTATCGCATAATGGCGGTCAGTAAAAAATTCTCATTTCTTTTTGCAAAAAAAGGCATTTTCACTACTTTGAAGTACCATTTTTGGTTTATATCACATTGTTGATCTATTTGTTACATTTTTTATGCATTGTCATGTTAAAATTGGGAGTTTTGAAATGCTTTTGCTTATATGGAAATGAGTGTATGAATACACTATTTTGGCATTTCGGTTTTTATGTTTTTAAAGGGAGCATTCATTCATGAGACAAGTTCTTTCTTAGAAGAAGCATGACCCCCACTTTTATGTGGATTTTTTGGTAGCATATGTGTCATTTGTGATGAGAATGTAAGTTATTCATTTTTAATTTCGGCTTAGATATGAATGACTACATGGCATTTAAATTTTAATTCATACACAACTCAATGCAACAATTTCTGGGGGTGTTACCCCAAAAAATACTTCCTCTTTTCTACTTTTTACAGGACATTTACATTCCACTGCATATATTGACTTACCCTTATCAGGGTCTAAATTAACAGCATGTAAAGCAGAGATCACAGAAAATTTAGTGTTGATAAACGTTTTCTAGCTAATTCCGCCTTATATTAGACTTCATGGGTCTAATCACCACGGAGTTGTATTTTTGTCATATTATTACGAATTAATATGAATTAATAGTTTACCATTTACAGTTCGCTACTATGCTGACCTCTTTGTGAAAGACCCTGTCAGAATTAGGACCCTATGATGATGTCTACCTAACGTCTAAGACGGATGGTTGCGTTTAAATTAAACGGTTTATTATCTTGTTGCTCTGTCTTCTGCCAATTCATTGTTTTTGTTTTGTGGCTTTCTATGCTTTTATTTATACCATTCCCTTTAACTGGGATGGATGTAGGTTAAGAGGAAGGCTTTGGTGAACATCAGAACCATGTTTTATCGATCAGCTACCTCTGTGTCGTTCCAAGACGATATCCCTATTGTCATCTCTTTTTATAATATGCGGCGATTACGTATGCATGTTATTCTATATGTAATGAATTGTATGAAAAGAGGTGTCACACATAGTGTTGCCAATAAAGCTACGTTCAAATAAAATGTCAGTGGTCACGTTTTCTTTGTAGGTCAATTGATCTCATAAAGGCAATTAACATGTCGCCAGTTGTCAATCATTTATCCATTTCAACCAATCAAACCAGAACAACTATATATTTATTTTGTTCAAATTGACAGCACGTGTATAAAGAATCCTACCTTTGAAATTTGCCTGTCACATTCAAATATTTAGAGAACAACGTGCTTTTAAACGAAGTCAGAATGATTCTGCCAATTCCTCAGGACCCCGTAACTAAGAGATGTACATGTGTTTTTCACGTCATGTAAATCTGTAAGAATGTTTTTTATTTTAGCGTTGCCTGATTTTCTGTTGAACTCCTCATGTCCTTCTGGTTTTGTTAAATAATCTCATTCAACGTGATAATGATGCTATCATTTAAACGAAAAAAAAAATTAAACAAGTACGAGTCGTGTCTAATCTTAAATTAAAAGTTCTATTAACTCTGTTTTAATTAGAACAATGTGGCATCATTGATTATACCGATCGTACGTGCGTTAATTAGGTGATTTTTTTATAAGATTTCAGTGGCAATATCTCATTGTTTAATTGAATTTCTTTCGTCCTGGAAATGAGTACTTGCAATATATTATTATTTGCAGTTTTCACGCTGTTATTTCAAAGAGAACGTGATAGTACGGTCATCATGTATCATTCATCATATTCGTCTGAATAACTGAGGCAATGAATATAATTAGCACAATTCCAAAGTAACGAGTTGTATAATTGTTATAAAAAAAAATTATGAAAACACATCGACTTGAAAGCTTTAAAAATTGATCATGCGATCATATAGACGAAATAAAGTCGTTGTTCTGCAGTTCAACCGTATCTCCAATCAAGCGGAAATAAAAGCGGCAAAACAATGACAATATTATGACATATCCTTAGGTGTGTACTTAGGATTTTTCACTAGTTTATGCATGACCAAGAGTGTATTGTGACGCCATGCCGTTCTGAGAATCCGTATTGGCTTGATATATTTTAAAATTGCAGAAAATAAAGCAAAGATATCTGTAAAATAAATGTGGAGTAAACGGAGGGTAATGTTGGAGTTGATTTACTCAGCATCTTACTAGTCTAATTTGACTGTGACCTGTGATTATGTCCACCTAAATCCTCAAAGGACGGTAGCGTTTATTGTTTGTCTTTAATCTTGTCTTGTCGTACCTTTAATGGTTTGTTAATGGTTGCCTACATTAGGTCAATGTTAAATCTCTGGAACTCGGTAGCACTAATTCGTATTCTCCAGTTCAATTTACTGAGGATGATGTTGTTTCTACACATATCACTCGGTGCAATACTTTCAAGGCTGGGGTAGACGAAAAGCAGAACAAACTGTCAACTATGTACTGGATTCCTAAATTACATAAAAATCCCTATAAGGCCTGCTTTATTTCGAATTTTTGAGCCTGACCACCATAAACATCTTCAAACGTTTAACTTCTTGTTTTACTGCCGTTAAAGATCACGTTAAACAAGCTAAAACGTATGAAAACTCTGTGATTAATATGTTTTGGTATATTACAAATTCAGGATTTCTTTATTTACACTGTCCCGTTTTACTGGGATGATAGTAGGGTAAGTGTGAGGTCTGGTGCATCCTAGAACCTGATTTAAACCCCCAGTGGCCTGTTTTGCCACTGACCGTTCCAAGGCGGTAGCCCTATTGTCAACTTTTTGTGTTTGTGATGTCTTATTTGACATTTTATTCATCTTTAAAGATTTTCTGTGTTTCTGTGTGTATTTGTGGTTGACTGTCGTCCATGAATGCTAATTTTCCTGTTCGATTTTTATATCTATATTTGTTATCTTGTTGCTCTGACTTGATCAGTGATTATTTCAATTCGGGCTTTCTGAGCTTTTGTTGTTTTATATGCATATATACATGATGATATATGTGTTATACATACATTGCCTATAAATTCTGCCTTGTTCCATTCGCAACATCTCGTATACTGCAGCATTACTCGAATATAAATCGAAGGTTTCCATATTTGTTACGTCATCGTTCCTTAGATTCCCGCCAAAACAAACTTGCCTTCAAAATCCAAGTTATCATCCACATTTTGCAATGTCATCCATCAATTGTTTATTTACATAAAAGCGTCAAGATTTTGAACATACCGAAGCTCGATATACACACGAGCCGGGATCCCGAAGAATGACGGGATTGGCCGAGTTTTTACGATTGTGTTTGGATCTGATATTCTCTCTTACCAAATACTTACTATATAATTTCTGTATTACTGGAAATACGAATTAACTAATTGACATACACCAGTTGTGTCTGGCTTGAACATCTTCTATCACCTTGCCAAACACACTGTATGCCAAACACACTGTATGCCAAACACATGGTCAAAGCCTGGACGATAGAATCTTGGCACTTGGTTTTCACCTATTACTCCCGGGGGTGGATGTCTCTAGTCAGAGCCGCATGTATAAATGTACAAACGTACGTAAAAAAGGCAGTAACACAACGTTATTAGTTACTGGGAAAATGTACTGATGATTAGGATTAAAACCCAGGGTCTAGGAAAACGTTACTGAATAAAAGGAAGTTCAGCACGACTTTTAGGAACATAGGTTAAACATATAAACATTGATATAATTGTTTGAAGATATTAGAAATGCTAGGTACGGTTGTGATTTTCAAAAAAAACACTATTTTGTACAAACGTATTGCTTTCAACAAATTTAATGTATGTCATTGGCAACGATTGCCCATTCTGTCATTGTTTTAAAACCGCTAAAATGTGTTCACACACGATTTTTATTCTCAAACAAAAAAAATCCAGATTTCGTAATTTTAAAATTATCTCCCTTTTATTCAAAAAATAACGATTTTTGATTATATAAAAGTATTTTTATCTTTATATTTACATTAATTTTATCACTGGCTGTATAGAAATGACTTTCTAGCATTATTATTGGTCATATTTATGTCACTTTTACATTGACCTCGAACATACACGGCTTTGTATCTCGTCTAGGAAATGACACGCGTTTATATGCTAAATTGAGTGTACTGCAGCGGCTATTTAAATACCTAAGCAAATGTTGCTGTTGTTGTATATACACCTAATGATAAGGCTGTGGAATGTTATTTATTTCCTTGGCATACAGTTTAATTTTGTGATTGTTTGGTTTTGTTTTTTGTTTGTTATTCTAAGGTTATATATGACGGTCGGTATATATTGTGGTGGAGGCAGACCACGCACTTTTCCGGGTAGAACCAGTACTGTACACCTCCTGCCATCATAGCTTATACTGTACACCTCCTGCCATCATAGCTTATACTGTACACCTCCTGCCATTATAGCCTATACTGTACACATCCTGCCATCAAAGCTTATACTGTACACCTCCTGCCATCATAGCTTATACTGTACACCTCCTGCCATCATAGCTTATACTGTACACCTTCTGCCATCATACCTTATACTGTACACCTCCTGCCATCATAGCTTATACTGTACATCTGCCATCATAGCTTATACTGTACACCTGCCATCATAGCTTATACTGTACACCTCCTGCCATCATAGCTTATGATTGTAAAGAAGCTTATACCAATTTACACATTTAAATAAAAAACGTTGAATGTATTGCGACTAAATATATGCAGGGTCGCTCGTTATGTGCAAGGAGCAATACATGTTTAAATACAAAATACAGCATAACATTTGGGAATAACATCTGAAACATGTACGTTTTATATTGCAAATGTGTTTGTAAACAACAAAAACAATATTTGCTTTTCTTAGATTTTGGATAGTGCCTCCGTTTTCGGGATACTAAAGACGCTGTGTCTTAAACGTTGTCAACTTTCACCGTCATATATGGTCTAGCATGTGCAATACACGACATAAAACACCATTTAAACAAAAGTAGATATAAAAATCGAACAGGAAAATAGCATTCAAGGACGACATTCAACCACAAACACACACAGAAACAAAGAACGACTTTAAAGATGAATAACACGCAAGATAAGACATCACGAACACAAAAGGGTTGACAATAGGGCTACCGCCTTGGAACGGTCAGTGACAACAAAAGCCGCTGGGAGTTTAAACCAGGTACTACCTCACGCTTACCCTATTGTCATCCCCGTAAACGGGACAGTGCAAACAGATATCCCGGCCAGGTTATAATCTCTAACAAACAAGGCAGCATTAATGGGCAATATGATATGATCATGTATATATAATATAAAAAACAAAAGCCAAGAAAGCCACAAATTAAGTATTCACTGACTTGGCAGAAGCCAGAGCAACAAGATAACAAACTGTTAAGGGCACGACAAGACATGAATAAAGACAATCATCAAACGCTACAGTCCTTTAACGCTTTAGATAAACGTCATCATAGGGTCTACAATATGTCCACTCATCGCGAGTCAAAGAGGAAAACTTAGATTTCGGTAGCTATAATGCTTCAAGTGAAAAGAAATATAAAAAGATCGGACAGGGACAGTAGCATTCAAGGAGGACAGTCAACAGCAAAACACAGAAACAAACACGCAAACAGACAAACAAGAAGGCAAAAGTAATAATAAATGCAAACGACATCACAAACACAAAAGGGTTGACAATAAGGCTACCGCCTTGGAACGGTCAGTGGCAAAGTAGGCCACTGGGGGTTTAAACCAGGTTCTAGGGTGCACCAAACCTCACACTTACCCTACTGTCTACCCAATAAACCGGGACAGTGTAAATAAAAATATCCCCGCAGTGAACTATTCACTAACCAACAAGGCAACATTAATAGGCAATATAAGTAAAACACAATGCTGCTCGCGTATATATAAATAAAAAAAAACAAAGAATGTACTCGGTGACTTGGCAGAAGCCAGAGCAACAAGAGAACAAACCAGTAAGGGTAAGACAAGACAAGATAGTAGACAAACATAAATTCCTTGTTGATGGGACAGCAGAAAATTAAGAAATTTCAAATAACTTCAGTTAGCCTTCATGTTTTTCAGTACAACTTTCAGGGTCTTTTAATATACGAATATCCAACAATTAAAAACATGTTTGGATGAAAACTCCAAAAACAAATAAAAATTCAAATTCTTCTTGCGGCAGAATTTTGCATTGAAAATGCCCCATCTAAAACATCTTTCGCGCATGAATTTTTTATTTCTTAACCGATTTTGAAAAGTTATGCATTTTTATTTACCACTAAAAATGTCTGTTCCACTGATATACAATTTATTTAGGTACTATATGACTTTTTTCTGAGAAGTCCAAAAAGGCTTTGGCTGAAGCAAGCGTCCCAAACAATAGTACACTTCCTGTTTAAACTTATACCTTATATACTTTTATAAAACCCTTTATATGGTTATAATCTGACAGGATTTCCTTGGCTATGCTACTATATCAGTAACGGAATAATTTTCAGCTTTTTAAAATACTGTTTTGCTGAGAAATAAGCTGTAACTGGAAATTGCGAAATGTGCGCATGAGAAATCTTGTTTAACTTCGATTTTGTTTTATAACATGACACTAATCTCCTGACTTAATGAATGCAAGTCCTTGTCGACAAGCATAAAAACACACCTTCGTTTGATCAAACAATCGTTTGCTGACAAAAAAAAACATAATGCAAATGTTCGGTCATGAGTTGAAATAATGGCCTCGTCATTATAGATTTTCTCCTGGAAGCAATTTCACAAGATTACCAGACATAGTGAAACAAATTTGGTATGGGTTAAGTCCCGATATTATGATGACAGAGCTATTGTGACGCTGGCAGACAGGTCCCAAGAGCCAGTTTAAGACATATACAAACGGCAAGATAGATGGGACCCTTTCTCTTGCTGACATATGTTTTTGTGAGTTAAGTTCTGACGAGTTCAAGGAGCGATATGTTTAGCCCCAGAAGACATTAACTCATTGTTTTCTGACAGATGTATCTTTAAAGCCTGTCTCATATTCGCCACAAATGTCTTCTGAGCAGGAAAGTAACGATTACATTATTCATGCCGAAGGAATGTTATGTTATGGAAGTTTATTCACTAATTCTAATAGACATGACATAAATTATATTTGGTCAGGATTTAGTTTACAATTTACTACCCAAAGTCGTACAGTCAAACAAAGTCAACCACAAACTAAAGCAAATAAATCAATAAAAAGCCAGGTATATGACATCACAATCATAAACTGGTAAACAATAGGGCTACCGCCTTAGTTTAAACTTCTCGATTGACAATGGTGAAATAATAAGCAAAATCTATGACGAGAGATGATTTTAATTTTGACATTGTTAATTATCCCCATTTGGATGGGGATGTTGCCCGAGCAACTTCTTATGGGGTGTATGTGTCTCAACTTATTCATTTTTCAAGAGCTTGTACTCGAGTTGAGGACTTTAATATTCGTAATCTTTGTATAACTAAAATGCTACTCAGTCAGGGTTACCGTTACTATAAACTTCGTAAAACCTTGGCAAAATTTTGTTATCGTAACCCTGATCTTCTTTCCAAATATAAAAGTAATTTAAGGACTCTTCTGCGGCAAGGACTATCACACCTGACTTCTATGGTGATGTGAATTATAAACTGGTCAGAATCACTTTCATACTATCTTTGTTAAAATGTTTATCAAAAGAGGTTATGACTCTATCATTTTGCAACGTACTGCATGCTTGGTGGTCGACCCTTTTACAGTTCGCTACTCTGCTTTCCTCTTTAATTGTACGACGACCGACAGGCTGTGGACCCTATGATGACGCCTACCTAAAGCCCATTGGGACGGTGGCGTTTGATGTTTGTCTATCATCTTTCTTGTCGTGCCCTTAATGGTTTATTCTCTTGTTGCTCTGGCTTCTGCCAAGTCAATGAGTACCTTCATTGTGGCTTTCTAGGCTTTTTTTTTGTATTAGATTTACACGAGCTTATTTGTGTTTTACTTATATTGCCTATTGATGCTGCCTTGTTGGTTAGAGATTAGATCATGGCGGGGATTTCTTTATTTACACTGTCCTGTTTTAATTGGATAAAGTAGGGTAAGTGTGAGGTTTGGTGCACCCTAGAACCGGTTTAAACCCCCAGTGGCCTACTTTGCCACTGACCGTTCCAAGGCGGTAGCCCTATTGTTAACCCTTTTGTGTTTGTGATGTCGTTTGCATTTATTATTATTTTTGCCTTCTTGTTTGTCTGTTTGCGTGTTTTTTTCTGTGTTTTGTGGTTGACTGTCCTCCTTGAATGCTACTTTCCCTGTCCGATCTTTTTATATTTCATTATTTATTTTACATCGATTGTAACTTATTTGAATCACGCTCGATGTCTTCCTGGGTAGCACCAGTACTAAGGAAATGCATATAACAAGATAATGTGTCTTGCTCAGGGACACAACACATATGGTAATGGCTGGGATCGAACCCACGACTTTTCGATCCGGGGTCCAGCGCTCTACCACTAGACCATAGCGCTCCTTGGAGCGGTCAGTGGCAAAAAATGTTAATTGGGGAGGTCTGTTAATAAGTAGCAGACTCGGTTATATTGAGTCTGTTCATGAGAGGTCATGTAAGAAGCAATACCTCGCACGGCCCCTAGCACCGGCTTAAGCGGTATTCTACTTCAAAACCACCTATATATTAGGCTCGTTTATCCGAAAGGACCAGTAAAATAACACGACTGATTTGTAGCACGGGGAAATTTTTACAGCCGCCATGTTCTAGGTGCACCAAACTTCACTCTTACCCTATTGTCATTCCCATAAAACGGGACAGTGTAAATAAAGAAATCCTCGCCAGGTTATAGTCTCTAATAAACTAGGCAGCATTAATAGGTAATGTACGCTTAACACAAACATGATCATGTGTATATGGATTTGAATGGATGTATGAATGAATGAATGAATGAATGAATGAATGAATGAATGAATGAATGAATGAATGAATGAATGAAGTAATGAATGAATGGTGTTTAACGGTACTTCGACACATAAATAAGTCACATAGCGCGCAAAAACTGATGAAAGATGAAGAAATGAAGCAGTTATTAAAAATTAATGTAAATATATAAAAATAAAAATATTTACAAATAAGGGATGATATGGTAGTAATATAAAATATGTATGTAAATTAGTAAATGCTCGACAACGGGTACTAGTATATAAACAAATACATATATATAAGAACACATTATAATGATTGATATAGTCTGATTTCTTTCAGGAAATCTAAAACGAGACTAAACTCTGTAGTATCAAATAACTCTTTCATAGTATTAACATTGTAGAGCCTTTGACGCATAGGATCAAAGTCTACACATTCCAACAAGATGTGTTTGACCGTTAACGGTGCAAAGCAGGGTATACATTCTGTTAATTGCTCACCTTGTAATAAATATGAATGAGTATAACGTGTCTGCCCTATCCTGCACCGGGCTAGGACAACTTCTCTGAGTAAAGCTTTAATTGAATGGAGTTTATTGTTAACTGACAAATCCCAAGCGGTTTGCCAAGAGTTACGAATATATGTGTTAATACAACTTTGAAAATCAGTATAAGGTAATTTGGCATTAGATATATGTAAACCTAATGCTGCTTTAGCAGCACTATCAGCTCTATCATTACAACGTATTCCTACATGGCTTGGAAGCCAGAAGAAAATAATAACATTATCAACTATTATAGAATTGTACTTTTCTAAAAGTTGAAGCACAACTGGGTTATCATGTTTCATATTACCAAGGGCTTGAAGGGATGAAAGGAAATCAGAAAATATTACAAAATGGTCATCATCAGATTCCTAAATATAGTTCAAAGCAAGTTAATTGCCTTAAGTTCAGCTGGAAAGATAGAGGAATTGTCATGCAGGCGGCTCTTTATGCTGTGTTTGTGAACAACAGCTGCTGCAGCTACCTTATCTCCGTCTTTAGAACAATCTGTGTATATATGTTGAAAGTTACTGTATTTCGATTTAATTTCATTAAAAAGAAAGACAGTACTGTAGGGTCTGTACTGGATTTGTTCCTATTACAAAGATCAAAAATAATTGTTGGTGTTTCTAAAGTCCACGGTGGAATTTGTGGTACTTTTTAAGGGATATCTATAAACTGTGAAAATGGCTACGCCTATAAAACAAGCAGGTAAACATTATGGCGGACTTCTACAGTCGTTTATATTTAAACGCTGTGTAGCAGTCTAATTAAACTCTATATATTGCCTATTAATACTGCCTTGTTGGTTAGAGAATAGTTCATGGCCGGGATGTCTTTATTTACACAGTCCCGTTTTATTGGATGAAGTAGGGTAGGTGTGAGGTTTGGTGCCCCCTAGAACCTGGTTTAAACTCCCAGCGGCTTTTTTTGTCACTGACCGTTCCAAGGCGGTAGCCATATTGTCAACCCTTTTGTATTTGTGATGTATTATTTGGCCTTTTATTCGTCTTTAAACTTGTTCTTTGTTTCTGTGTGTGTTTGTGGTTGATTGTCTTCCTCGAATGCTACTTTTCCTGTTCGATTTTTATATCCATATTTACATGGCAAAAGTCCCATCAAAATTCATTTGTGCTGTAAAATATTTATTTCTCAGCCGATTTTCAAAACTAAGGTATTCTTATTTACCACTAAAAGTAGAATTTCAATGATGATGTGCTCTATACAAGTTAATACAATATATGTTCTGTTTTGGACTTAGTTTGAATAAAAAAGGTCTGACTGATTTTGACAAACAACAAAATGTTTGTAATCCGTGCACGTATGTTACTCCAGAGAAACCGATCATAGATACGACTGTTTAGTGAATCATATCAATTCCTAAATGCAGTTTATAAGACATTTCCTTCTATGGCACGTTTAATGCATTAAATATGAGAAATGTTATATGTTTAGGTGCCCGGGAGAAGATTAAATTTAATATTTATACAATTTTGTCTACTTAAACTGTCAGGTTCTCGCAGACGATATAGATTTTCTAAACGAAACTATTTTGGAATTGGGTGTTTCAAATAGATTAGATGAACTTTTGTATGTCAAAGGCTGTCGGTTTTAGAAGAAGATTGAGAAAATCGATATAGAATGTTTCCCATATAAGGAAGAGTTAAATATAAGATATTTGATTTGGTTCAGACTTACGGCGCACGATGTTTGGTTCAGATTTACGGCGCACGATGTTTGGTTCAGACTTACGGCGCACGATATTTGGTTCAGATTTACAGCGCACGATGTTTGGTTCAGACTAAGTCTCCCCACAAAGAGAGGGTTGCAAAGATGGCCCCTACGCCACACAGCACCTGCCACCATGACCCGCCTCACATTCCCACCCATACCTTTTTACGCTGTACTAGAGCTAAATGATGCGTTGAAAGGGAAACTGAAACGTTATCATCGCATTTTTGGGAGGAACGTTTCCCTATGTCCCGCTATTACCACACACTATGTCCCGCTATTACCACACATATCCGTATCATCGCCGTTGGAGAAAGAAACAGCACAGTACTTCCTAAAATGTGTGGCATTAAAATTGAATATTGCTTAAGTACTGTTATTCATTCGATCTTGATCGCTGAGCCCGATACTTATATTTAATTATCGGTGGTACTTTTTCATTTCTTTTTGTTTTCTTACTTAATTTTCGATTCAGTGGTTCCACTACTCCGGTCGATTAAAGGCTCTGGGTATTGTTTAACCACTTATAGGATATGTTTTCTGCTTTTTAATTTAGTCTTTTGACTGTTACTTGTGATATGCAGGCTTCATAACCGCTGCTCCCAACTAAATTCCATTATGTTTATTTCGCTCTTCGGGGCATTTAATTTTATTAGATACTGGGACCATACGCCGTACGACATGGGAAGAAAGATACTCCATGTCCACCGCCATATGCATGCCATCTTCGGGATGTTTAAAATTTTGTGCTATTGATTTTATTAATATTGAGTTCTGCTCAACCCGGGGCTAGAGGGCGTGAGCGGTAGCTAGCATATTTCACTACCGCTCATGAACAGTCTCACTCAAACCGAGACTGCAATATTTCGTATGTGTCGTTTTCGGCCGTTTCCAAAGGTCCATTATCATACTCTTTTTTGCTAGGGGGCGTCAGGGGTGTTGCACCTTATATTACCTCTCATTAACAGACTCGATAAAACCGATACAGCTACTTCTCTCTCTTGTTTGTGTTTGTTGTTTCCAAAGGATCCCTATTTCGGTATTTATTATATCAATGCGGAAAAGTACTTCTATAAAATAGTGGATAAAGCAGGAGTTTTGTTTGCATTTCCAGCGTAAGTTAGCAAGTAATTGGTTTATTTTAGTGGCACAAGCAATTTAAAATGAAATATAAATTAATGTGTAGTTGGAAGGTTTATAGTCCGTCAGCTATATTTAATGATTGCGAATTCTTTGGATTTTTAAATCTGACATGTAACTTGCGGCGTGTGTATGAAATTTACACCATTATATTTCGTGTTTATAACTCTTTTTTTCTCTTTTTTTATCCTTTGGTGACTTTCAAACAAAAACATATCAATTTATTATAACAACGTTTCCGTTTTAAATCAGCTTCGTAGTTTAACTATGTATGATTATATAGATGTATAAATAAAGGTGATTTCTCTTTTAAGATAGAATAGAATAAAAGAGTAGAATAGAATAAATGTGTTTAAAATATGACTGAGTTCAAACATTCGCAGTTTTGTTCGGATACTCAGCTTCCGAAATAGCAAATGTTGCTTTTACAAACACAATCAACCAAAACACGCATTAAAACAAACATCAGTTACAATGTTAATAAAGAATGCATGTAACATCAAAAACACAAACGGGTTGACAATAGTCCTACCGCCTTGGAACAAACAAAAATACCGCTGTGGTGAAACCAGGTTCTAGGGTGCATCAAATCATTTTGTGATGTCACATTTATTGCGTCAAACCTCACTCTTACAAATAAAGAAATCCCCGCTAGAATATACCTCCAACAAACAAGGCAGAATACATAAGCAATATAAGTATAACATATATATGATCATGCATATGTGAATATTTAAAAAAGCATAGAAAGCCACAACAACAGTAGATATAAAAGTCGAACAGGAAATGAAGCATTTAAGGCCCACAATCAACAACAAACACACACAGAAACAAACAACAATGACAAAGATACATATCCAAAACACATTGTATTTAAGGCTGGATCTATGAATGTCATACAATACATGTGGGATGAAAAGATAACAACATTGATTGGATGTACGGGGAGACCTTCTACAGTCGCCACACGGTACAAGCAATACTATTGCGACAGTAAAAGTAGATATAAAAATCGAACAGGAAATGTAGCATTCAAGGACCACAGTCAACCACAAACACATACAGAAACAAACCACAACTACAAAGATGAATATAAGAAACACATGTGTTTAAACCCCCAAAAAGAAGTGACAGCTAAGAATACTTGTGTTGCAGATTAATGGACAATTATCTAACCATATGTTCATTTGGACGTCATGCTTGTTCATAAATGTTAATACAAATTGGAGCATCCAAGAAGTACTGTATTTATTCGCATAAAACTAAACATTACAGAAGGAATTCATTAATAGGGATATATGTTATATCAACACAACACTATGTTAGGTTAATATGTAGAAAATAAATGGAAGGAGAAATTACCTCACTAAGAATGACATCATGTTTGTATAAATAAATTTAGTTTCATGATTTTTAGCTCTACTGGCCAAGGGCCAGCAGAGCTTATGGGATGGTGTGTTGTCCGTCTTCCGTCGTCCGTCGTCCGTCCGTCGTCCGTTAACTTTTGCTTGTGTACACTCTAGAGGCCACATTTCTGATGCAATCATCATGAAACTTTGTCAGAATGTTTGTCTCAATGAAATCTCAGTCAAGTTCGAAAATGGGTCATGTGGGGTCAAAAACTAGGTCACTAGGTCAAATATTTGAAAAACCTTGTGTACACTCTAAAGGCCATATTTTTGACCCGAGCTTGATGCAACTTTGTCAGAATGTTTGTCTTAATTATATCTTGGTCAAGTTTGAAAATGGGTCACATGGGGTTAAAAACTAGGTCACTAGGTCAAATACTTGAAAAACCTTGTGTACACTCTAGAAGTCGTATTTCTGACCCAATCTTGATGAAACTTTGTCAAAATGTTTGTCTTAATTATATCTTAGTCAAGTTCAAAAATGGGTCACATGGTGTTAAAAACTAGGTCACTAGGTCAAACTTTGGAAAAACCGTGTGTACACTCTAGAGGCCATATTTTTGACCTGATCTTGATGAAACTTTGTCAGGATGTTTGTCTTAATGAAATCTCGGTCAAGTTCAAAAATGGGTCATGTGGGGTCAAAAACTAGGTCACTAGGTCAAATACTTGAAAAAACTTGTGTACACTCTAGAGGTCATATTTGTTACCCAATCTTGATGAAACTTTGTCAAATTGTTTATCTTAATTATATCTTGATCAAGTTCGAAAATGGGTCACATGAAGTTAAAAACTAGGTCACTAGGTCAAATATTGGAAAAACCTTGTGTACACTCTAGAGGCCATATTTTTGACCCGAGCTTGATGCAACTTTGTCAGAATGTTTATCTTAATTGTTGGTCTCAATGAAATCTCGGTCAAGTTTGAAAATGGGTCATGTGGGGTCAAAAACTAGGTCACTATGTCAAATATTGGAAAAACCTTGTGTACACTCTAAAGGCCATATTTTTGACCCGAGCTTGATGCAACTTTGTCAGAATGTTTGTCTTAATTATATCTTGGTCAAGTTTGAAAATGGGTCACATGGGATTAAAAACTAGGTCACTAGGTCAAATACTTGAAAAACCTTGTGTACACTCTAGAAGCCGTATTTCTGACCCAATCTTGATGAAACTTTGTCAAAATGTTTGTCTTAATTATATCTTGGTCAAGTTCAAAAATGGGTCACATGGTGTTAAAAACTAGGTCACTAGGTCAAACTTTGGAAAAACCGTGTGTACACTCTAGAGGCCATATTTTTGACCCGATCTTGATGAAACTTTGTCAGAATGTTTGTCTTAATGAAATCTCGGTCAAATTCAAAAATGGGTAATGTGGGGTCAAAAACTAGGTCACTAGGTCAAATACTTGAAAAAACTTGTGTACACTCTAGAGGTCATATTTGTTACCCAATCTTGATGAAACTTTGTCAAATTGTTTATCTTAATTATATCTTGATCAAGTTCGAAAATGGGTCACATGAAGTTAAAAACTAGGTCACTAGGTCAAATATTGGAAAAACCTTGTGTACACTCTAAAGGCCATATTTTTGACCCGAGCTTGATGCAACTTTGTCAGAATGTTTATCTTAATTGTTTGTCTCAATGAAATCTCTGTCAAGTTCGAAAATGGGTCATGTGGGGTCAAAAACTAGGTCAAATATTGGAAAAACCTTGTGTACACTCTAGCGGCCATATTTTTGACCCGAGCTTGATGCAACTTTGTCATAATGTTTGTCTTAATTATATCTTGGTCAAGTTTGAAAATGGGTCACATGGGGTTAAAAACTAGGTCACTAGGTCAAATACTTGAAAAACCTTGTGTACACTCTAGAGGCCATATTTTTGACCCGATCTTGATGAAACTTTGTCAGAATGTTTGTCTCTATGAAATCTCGGTCAAGTTCAAAAATGGGTCATGTGGGGTCAAAAACTAGGTCACTAGGTCAAATACTTGAAAAAACTTGTGTACACTCTAGAGGTCATATTTGTTACCCAATCTTGATGAAATTTTGTCAAATTGTTTATCTTAATTATATCTTGATCAAGTTCGGAAATGGGTCACATGAAGTTAAAAACTAGGTCACTAGGTCAAATATTGGAAAAACCTTGTGTACACTCTAGAGGCCATATTTTTGACCCAAGCTTGATGCAACTTTGTCAGAATGTTTGTCTTAATTACATCTTGGTCAAGTTTGAAAATGGGTCACATGGGGTTAAAAACTAGGTCACTAGGTCAAATATTGGAAAAACCTTGTGTACACTCTTTGTCAAAATGTTTGTCATAATTATATCTTGGTCAAGTTCAAAAATGGGTCACATGGTGTTAAAAACTAGGTCACTAGGTCTAACTTTGGAAAAACCGTGTGTACACTCTAGAGGCCATATTTTTGACCCGATCTTGATGCAATTTTGTCAGAATATTTGTCTCAATTATAGCTTGCTAAAGTTTGAAAATGGGTCACACAGGGTCAAAAACTAGGTCACTAGTACACTCTAGAGGCCATATTTCTGACCCGATCTTGATGAAACTTTGTCGAAATGTTGTCTTAATTATATTTTGGTCAAGTTCGAAAATGGGTCCCATGGGGTCAAAAACTAGGTCACTAGGTCAAATACTTGAAAAACCTTGTGTACACTCTAGACACCATGTAGTACGACTCGATTCATCAATGGTATAACAGCCAGTAGAGCGTTCACAGGCCCTCTTGGGCCTCTTGTTAATGTTTTGAATGTAAAACACTAAAATTTAACCATATTCATTATGTTTAGGCAAAATGAGTTTTGTGATTTATAGTTATAGAGCTATATAACAAAATATAAAAAGATCGGACAGGGAAAGTAGCATTCAAGGAGGACAGTCAACCACAAAACACACTTTAACAATCACAAAAGTGTTTCCATAAATTATGGACAAATGAAAATGTTTTTGTTTTTAGAATTCTGTTTGTTTTGGTGCTTGTGCGCGCCCCTGACCAGGGCACCGCATCGTTCTAATACCCGAATCCAAAAGACAAGCCATATATGGGACACGTGGAGTTATTATGGTGTTCTGTGGTATCACGGTACTTAAATGGTTTGACGAAAAAAAAACTGTAAACAATATTTAAAGAAAAGGGAAACTCAAATGCTTTCTGTGACCCTTCTACTAAATTGTTATGATATAAATGTAATACATTTTACGTAAAAACTTCAGAATTAGATTTGAAAAGAACGGTACCCTCATTGAGCTTATTATTTTTAAAGTTCTATGGTATCAAGGTATGCACATATTGTGTATTTCGTATTTGTTAGTAACTGGTATAAGATTCAATGAAACAATAATGTATAACAGACTCATCAGATAATGAATTTTATTGCCTTCAAGGTAATGGAAACTGCATTTATGGAGACTAGGGGTGATGAATTTTAAAGATCAAAAGGAAATTGTCAACATGTTTGCACTATTTTGAAATATCCTTTTAATTATGATAAATATACTCTTTTTTTAATTATTTTATTATTAATTATCACATTTTAGCAGAGATGCATACGGTTTTATAGATTGGATACTACCGTGATACCACAGAACCCTTGATATCATAGGAAGCCAGTATAAGTGATTTGGAACATTTTGTTTGTTGAACAACTATGACAACCTAGATTTAAAATATGTATGCTGTGCTGAATAGTTCACGATTGAATCAATTCAGTAAAGATAGAATCATTTATTATTTTTGTTTTGTTTAGTTTTTTTGTGTGTGTTTTTTTTGTGGTTTTGTGTGTGTGTTTTTATTCAAAATAGTTGACCACATTTATGTTTAACCTTTTTGATTACATTTTCTTTCATTTCCTTCACACAGGTTTTATTCTATCTAATTCCTACTATGCTGGTTTTAAATTATGTATCTGACTAACATAGTACTGCAATGCAATCGCATTCTTGAGAAGGTTTCGACCTGCTTTGACCTGAAAACTCAGGTCAGCATGCTGTGAGGACGGTCTTGAAACACATTACTCACATTTTCTCCTTGGTAGAAGTATTTGGGGCTTTAAAGAAAAACTAGATCTTTGTCCGCAGTCCAAAGAAATATTGCGGTTATGACAATCCCATAACCCGCTTACAAAATTACACATGAGGTGCATATCCTGAACACTGTATTGCAGGAAATTTGATTATGTGACAAAGCGCTATCAAGTTGATTGATTAACTTTCCAAAGAGGGCTCATGGGACTTTCGTCTGCTGAACATATAGTTTTGAATTTTGTCTCGCTTTTCTTTGGAAACGACACATGGTTGTGTACTATAATTCCACCTGATACACCTAAACTCGCTCAGGGATATGAGTGTGTCCCTCTCAATATATACAGGTTGTACAAGATGGTATATAAGTCAAACATGAAATGTAGCATTTACAGTCATCCAAAAATAGTATGAATACTACGATAAATACAAAAAAAATATTGCATTCTCGGGTTGATTGTTCACGAATGGTAGCGAAACGCGCTTGCTACCGTTTACGCCCTCTAGCCCCGGGTTGAGCAGAACTTGCAAAAGCAATAGTACGAACAGTTGAGCCATACCGGAGATGGTATGCATATGACGGAGAACTTGGAACCTTCAATGTGATATTTTATACCATTCCATATGTTTCTAACAAAATACTTTGCACTAAACGACAAACAATGGGTGAAATAAACAAAATAGAATTTAGTTGGGACCAGATATCATGAAGCCATTTACAGACTAAGTAAAAAAACAACAGAGACCATATCCTAAGGGCGATTAAACATTAGAGCCTGGTTCGTTAGAACCTGGTTTAACACCCCCACCCCACTCCTCCACATACACACACCTCCCTTCGGATTTTTCTTCCACTTTCTCTTGAAAACCTTTTTATGTTTGTGATGTCACATATTGCCTTTTATTCATCTGTGTAATTATTGTTTGTGTCTGTGCGTGTTTCTGGTTGACAGTGGTCCTTGAATGCTACATTTCCAGTTTGACTTTTATATCTATTTTTACTCATAACATTCTAAGGCTAGGGTAGTGAAACCATCTATTCGAAATTAAAGTAAGAAAACAAATGTATTTGAGTTCGTGCAATCAGAACAAAAAAGTACAAGGGTAAATACAAGCAATGTATGCGAACCATAAACATAACAGGGTTGAGCATATATGGGTTCCGCCTTGGAACGGTCACTGACAAAAAGGCAGTTTTCGGGTTTATACCTAATGGGTTTTAACAACTTGAAAAACTATAATAGAAACATGGTTCACGGTTAGGTCCTTAGAGGTGGAAATAATAAATTTGAACATTTATGGATCATGTCATTTGAATTGACATTATTTCAGATTGTCCAAAGTAACAAAAACCTACAAAATAGATGTACTAAATATCAGTATTTGACACTTTCAGCGGGGTAACAAACATGGTTTTAAAATAATTGGTAAAGTGCTCTTCGTAAAAGCTAATGTCCTAGTGAAGTTGCAAACCTCTTTGGATAAAAGCACACTTCACACTTGATATATCGTGATTGCAAAACCAGCAGGCATACTCTAATGATCATAGCTGTATTATATTGTGGTATCCAGAAGTGGATATAAAATGCGAACAGGAAATGCAGTATTCAATAACCAACGTCAGCCACAAACACGCACAGAAACAAACAAAAACTAAAAATATTAATAAAAGGCAAGATATGACATCACAAACATAAAAAAATGTTGACAATAGGGCAACCGCCTTGGAATGATCAGTGGCAAAAAGGACCACTTTGGGTTTAAACCAGGTTTTAGTATGCACCAAACCTCACTCTTACCTTATTGGTCATCCCAATAAAACGGAACAGCGTAAGTAAAGATATCCCCGCCAGGTTATATTCTCTAACAAATAAGGCAACATAAAACCCTTATAAAGGATTAAACAATGGTAGGTTGGTTGAAAGGTGTTTACGCCATTTTAAACATATTTGAAGACCATGAATGTTTTCCTGGGTAAACCAGTACTGTATACATCCCGCAATCCGTAAGAATCGACACTCTCTCATTTGCAAAAGAGTATGAGAGTGGACCTTTGGAAACAGCCGAACACGACACATACGAAATATTGCAGTCGGTTTGATTGACACTGTTCATGAACGGTAGTGAAATATGCTAGCTACCGCTCATGCACTCTAGCCCCGGGTTGAGCAGAACTCGATAGTCAAAAAATCAATAGTACATAATTTTAACCATCCCGATGACGGTGGACATACAAGTCGAGCTCCCAGTGGGGTTCTAACCCGCATCAGTGAGATGCAAGAAGTTTTTAAAATGCTGCGTCTTTATCCCCCCCCCCCCCACCCACGCACCCCCACCACCACCACCACCACCACCCTACCCCGGCTGCGGAGACGCTAGGATAAACAAGGACGACGATATGAATTAAGAAATCAAATATTTCCAACGGGTTTATATTGTGCGAGATCAAAACCTGGCGGTTGGGACTTGAAACACATTGAAACTGATGACCTACGGCCCTTGGTATCGATGGTATTCAAGTCCCGCTGAAGTTTTTTTATCTGCCATGGATTTTTATGGATTTTATTCGCATGTTTTCGAAAGATTGAACATAATACAAACACATTGTCACAGGATGACCCTAGTGGTTGGGGCTAACTCAGGAAAGAATCAATGACGGTGAATGCATTTACATAAGTTTAATGCAACTTTTAAAATATGGTTAATATATATACAAAAACAAGCGAATACACAAATGAACTATGAAAAGAATGTTCTCATGAACGTTTAAGACGTTCTTAGTATTGTTATAAATACTGAATGTATAAGACACTAAAGTGTTGTTAAAGCTATAACAATGTTGATATATGATCTAGCGCGATAACTGTGATGCGCGAGAGCTCAATCCCGGCAAGAACTAGAAGACAATGGGTTTTATAGCAAACATTACGCCCAAACCATTATTTCCCCCGTTCAGTCCGTGACAAACGTGGCTAAATCTGCAGTATTGAATCTACACGAGAGGCCCCTTATACAATTTTGCCGTTTAAGGAAGATAGACCTATACGTTTACATGCATTAGCACACAACTAAACTTATGACACGGCCTCTCTGGCGGCCACTTAAAATGTGCACGCTTTTACGTGTTACATGAATAGATCATGGATATTGTGAGCTATGTACAAGAGCTATGTACGACCAATACGCTCTACCCGTGACATTTTGTGACACACATTCTCACAACTTACATTGTACGTCCATCTATCAGCACCACAGTACCAAACAAAGAAAATATACAACTTAATCGTGTTTCGAACAAGTTCAAATTGTTGTTTGAACGTAACATTGCCTTAAAATAACGTAATCGTTGTTTTGGATGTTTTCCGACGTTGAAGATCGTTTCTAACGGTTGAAGGATGTGACGTCAGAGGTTTATATTGCTTTTTTAAAAACTCCTCAATAGCCAATCAGCATTGAGTATTTTCATAAACCATGTTAGATATGGGTTTTATTGACAGTTTTGGTGAAATTAAGTATTGTATCTATCATATTTTACGGAGAAAACACGTGCTCTTATCCAATATAAATATAGAGAATATAATGCCAGTGCCTTTTACTATCAAGTTTATTAGGTGAGGCTTAGAAAACGAAGAATGGCGAAGCTCTGCCGAGCCATTCTTCGTTTTCGTGCCGAGCCTAATAGACTTGATAGTAAAAGGCATTGACATAATATTCTATTTATCATGTAGATTATCCATATTTTCTGTATGAATTACTATTATTACCTATTTCTCAGAATGGTACGCTTATCGAGGACGTCGCCATGTTGTTGTTTTTTGTTTGTTTTATGACGTCAGGCAAAGTTACGTGCATGACGTCAGATAACGTTACGTACAATAAACGCCGAGGGATTCCGCATTGATTTGCTTTATTGGCCAGTGCCTAATTAAAGCAAAATGTAATAGGTCACCCCTTTATTTGTCAGAAAAGTGCATATCTGCATGATAAAACAAAGTATGAAGCAATGTGTACCAAAAAAAGAGCTTAATATTTGCTATATGCCACTTTAGGCCAGTAAGTCCTATGCTATATAATAATTATATCTTTGCGGGAAAATCAGTGTAAATCGAAAAATAGATAACTGGGTTAGGAAAAGGTAGAAAGATGCTAGTTTAAAGGGGCAAAAAGACGAAAAAACAAAGACGTAAAGTAAATGGGGAAACATGTTAAATACGAAACAGAACATTAAGTACTACCTGGACATTACATTTTTACATTAAGACCAAATTATCTAATAGTTGTGTTTAAGTGAAAAAAGCACCGTTTTTCTTTATGTTTGTATAATGTGTCGTTCTCAGAAGCAACATGCATATTTATTTCTATATCTATATTAATGTATTGTCTGATGTTAATATAAGCTAACCTGGAAAACTTGGAGTAGTCTACAAATGTATATTAATAAATTGTATCATAGCTCTAATTGTTTTCCTTTGTTCTTGCTTATGATGTAATTTTCATAAACCTGAAGGTCTGAGCCTAAACCGTTCTATAAATGCCGGTATATTTCAGCCATGCTATAATGACAGATTCGGCAGTTATATCATGGTCTACCCAATTTTACACGCACGTGGTTGTAATGTTTATACACAACCTGTGAATCAAATATGTAAAACACGACTTCCATTATCAAAACAGCCCTCCTGCCCAATAATATACACAGGCGATTGGCTGCAATAATTAAACCATGGGTCATGCTCATGCCGCGTGATAATGCTATTTCTTGATTGGATCGAGCTGTTATTTTTACTGATAACTGAAACGCTCTAAAATTACTTGCAAATGCGTAGTTTGATAAATGGCTAGGGTAAAAAACATTTATAGCATATTTTTCTCGTATGCAATTTATATTGCACTTTCGGACCTGCGGCCCTCGAGAAGCAGTATAAATCGCATATATCGAAAAGTATGCTATAATTATTAATTATACGACAATAGCCTAAATACACACTATGCATCGTGTAATACCCGAGGATATACACAGCATATGTTAGTTATTGTGGTATAAATACAATACAGCATGAGTCTTGCACGTGTACGGACGATAATGCACTCGATAACGCTCGTGCATAATCTCCCCGTATACGTGCAGAAGTCATGCTCTATCCTAAACAAAACTGATCCTGAACTCAAACGTGTACGAATTCATAGGAATGTTTGCATGCTCAAAAGTTCTCAGTAATATTTATAGCATAATGTTTTGAGTATATGCCATCTATACTGCTTCGAGAGAGACGCAGGCCCGAGAATGCAGTATAAATCACATACGAGAAAAATATGCTATAACTGTTTTGTACCTTAGCCATTCAGTGCCTGTAATTGACAGTTTGATTGACAGGTTGTGTTAACATTTCAACTACGCGCGTGTAAAATTGAGTAGGCCATGGTATAACTGCCGAATCTGTCATTTATAGCACGGCTGAAATATAAGGGCATTTATAGCACGGTTTAGGTTCAGACCTTCAGTTTTATGAAAGTTATGTCATGAGCAAAAACAAAAGGAAACTCAATAGAGCTATGGTACAAATACTATTAATGCATTTAACCTGAAATAATAACGTTTGAAATTCAAAAAATAAGTTAAACAAAAATGTTCCTACATGCATAAATAAATGTGATATATACGTATAGGATAGAGCATGAGATTTGCACGTGTACGGGGAGATAATGCACGAGCGCTACACGTGCAAGACTCATGCTCTATTGTATTTATACCACAATAACATATGCTGTGTATATCCTCGGGTATTACACGAAGCATAGTGTGTATTTAGGCTATTGTGGTATAAGTGTTTATGTAGATCCCACGATACATACATAATAGCATGTTTCGTAATTTTTTAGAAATAATGGATCTTATTGGAGCAATGTGTTTTTAATTCTTGAACCTTGTTTTGAACAGTACTTTCCGGCGTTAAATCTTGTCTTGCCATGCGTGTAACGGTTTGTTCTCTTATTGCCTTGGTTTCTTCTCAGTCATTGAGTACTTGCTTTGTTTCATTCTAGGTTTTTGTTTTTATATTCATATATACATGGTCATATATATTTTATACGTATATTGCCTATATATATATGTATTTTAGGGGTTCCCGACCACGATTTAATCACCCCAAATAATCTAATATCACCACATAAAATGTTCAGTACAACTGAAAATTAAGTAAATTTAACTGGTTATTTAGCATGTTACAGGCGCTAAATAAGCAAAAACATTTTAAACTTGAATTGTTAAAATGTTTTAAATATGGATGTTTAAATTTTATAATAAAATAGAGGTTAAACATCAAAACTTAGGTTAACAAACTTTTTTAAAATAGGGGTAGAGAAGAACACAAGTTTTACCAAAAAAAAAATTTAATACAAGCTCATAAGCATGATTTAATATAAGTTTAATTTAAAATACTTTTGTATTTGCCTTTTTATAGTAACATTAAAGTAATTAGCTCCACAATTATAACAAAATTTGTATTTTGCATAAGTGCCTTCTTCACACCATAAACATGGTGAAACACTGCTTGTTTTTAATCTGTATTTGTGCAAACTGCAATAATTAGAATCCTTAGTCGGCTTATTTTTACACGACGAATGTAATACTACTTTTAAAAATTGGCAGACTTTTATACTACTCTCCATTTTATATATATAATTATTTTATATTTAAGAATTTATATTTATAATACATAACAAAGAAAAAACATGAGCAGTGAAAAAAACGAAGAGACTATAAGACTTTTAGCAGACCTGTACAAAACAGGAGCTATAAGCAAAGAAGTATTAGCCCATAGTCGTTTGACTATTGAAATACCAAAAAAAACAGATATACCAATCCCAGCAGTTAAGGAACAAAATTCTACATTAGAAAATTTAAGAAAGAGACGACATAACAAAAAACTACGTAAAAGAGAAAAGAAAAAACAAGAAGATGTTATAAATGAGCAAAATAAAAAATATGCCGATTTAAAACAAAATGTTATAAACGAACTAAAACAAGATATCAAAGATAAAAAAGATGAAGAAAAATTAAAACTAGTTGACAATCCAAAATGCGGATATAAAAAATCTTTTATTACAAAACAAATTATCAAAGAGCTGATAGAAACTAAAGGATTAAAGTTTCTATTAGCTCTTACTATAGATTTATTTAAAGATAATGGTTCTACCAAAAATTACATCACTGCAGTATTAAACGGTGAACAAGATGCCATTTTGAGCTCTAAAAAAATAAGCGAGTTTTATGACAATTCGTCTGCATTTATACAAGAAAGTATAGAAATATTTACAAACACAGCATCTGGATTAGAAGTTGATCACTGTGTTAAGCTTTATTTGAATATTGCAAGGTATGAACCATTAAAAGGTTCTTCATATATTCCACTGCCTGAAGAAATAGCTAATAAAAAAGCAATAATAAACGTGAAAAATAACGATAATTTATGTTTGTTTCATGCTATAAATTCTGCTCTAAATCCAGCCGAAGATCACACCGACAAGTTGTCAAAATATCCTAGTATAGATTTTCTAAAAAAAGACGGAATTAACTTTCCTACACCAATTTCTCAAATTTCAAAAGTAGAAAAACTAAACAATCTTGCTATTAATGTTTACGGATATACCATATCAGAAAAAAGTAAAAAAGTAAATATTTTTCCGTATAAAATATCAGAACAACCCAAAGACATTAACAGGATTAATCTACTTTTAATATCTGATAAAAATGTTACAAACAATCACAATTGCTGGATTAAAAATTTAAATAGACTGTTATACGATCAAAACAAATATAAAGGCAAAACTTATTTATGTGATCGTTGCCTTTATGGATTTTCAAATGAAGACTTACTAACAAATCACAAAAAAGATTGTGAGGGTATTAACAAAAAATCTTGCAAAATTGAAATGCCAGAAGATGGTAAAAATATTGTAAAATTTAAAAATTACCAAAATAAAATGCATGTTCCTTATGTAATATATGCTGATTTTGAAAGTATATTAAAACCAAATTTAAGCAAATTTGGAAATAAATCAGAATTCACAGAATTACATGAAGCTTGTGGATTTGGATACCAGGTTGTTAGATATGATGGCAAAGCTGATGATTCTGTTATTTACAGAGGTGAAGATGCTGTTGAAATGTTTTTAAATCGCCTAAAATGTGAGAAGAGCAACATTAATAATATATTTGCTCACCCTAAACCATTAATAATGACGCAGCAAAATGAGGAAGATTATGAAAAAGCTACACAATGTTGGATATGCGAGAATGAAATAGGTAGAAAATGTGGCAAAAACTGCAAAGTAAGAGACCACTGCCATTTTACCGGAGAATACAGAGGTGCAGCACATACAAACTGCAACTTAAAACTAAAAATAAAACCTGGCAAAACTTCAATTCCTGTCATATTTCACAACCTTAAAGGATATGATAGTCATTTGATTATGCAAAAAATACATAAAATGAAAGGTAATATAACATGCATTCCAAATAATGCTGAAAAATACATATCATTTAGTGTCGGCCAGCTTAAATTTTTAGACAGTTTCCAATTTATGGCTTCTTCTTTAAAAAAACTTGTTGATTCAACAGACAAATCTGATTTCAAAATTATTAAAGACCAATTCAAAGAACAAACAGATTTACTTTTACGAAAAGGTGTTTATCCTTATGAATATTTTGATAGCATGGATAAATTTGATGAAACACAATTACCACCAATTGAAGCATTTTACAGTAAACTTACAGGTAAAGGAATAAGTCTCAAAGATTACGAGCATGCTCAAAAAGTATGGAAAGAGTTAAATTGCAAAACTCTTGGAGATTTTCATGATTTATATCTAAAAACTGATGTAACTTTGTTGGCAGATGTGTCTCAAAATTTAAGAAAAAAATGTATGCATTCATACAAACTTGATGCTTTACATTATTATACAGCACCAGGATTATCTTGGGATGCTTTACTTAAACATTCAAAGATAGCACTAGAACTTCCTAGAGAAATAAATGTGTATTTATTCATAGAAAAAGGTCTGCGTGGTGGAATTAGTATGGTAACAAAACGATATGGAAAAGCAAACAATCCTTATGTTGCTGATTATAACCCTGATAAAGAAATTAACTATTTAATGAATTATGATAAAAACAACCTTTATGGAGGGGCTATGTGTGAACCACTTCCGTATTCCGGATTTAAGTGGGGGAAATCAGAAACCTTGCCGGAGCTAGAGGAAGGAAAAGGATATTTTGTAGAAGTTGATTGGGAATATCCTAAAGAAATACATGATAGTCACAATGATTATCAACTTGCCCCTGAAAATTAAAAGTAAAAAAAGAATGGTTATCTGAGTACCAAACAAATTTATTAGAAAATAACGTTATGACAAAACAACTAGTACCAAATCTTATGGATAAAAAAAAATATGTGTTACATTATAAAACTTTAGAGTTGTATTTATCATTAGGCATGAAATTAACAAAAATTCATAGGGTGTTAGAATTCAATGAAAAACCTTGGATGGCATCATACATAGATTTAAACACAGAACTTAGAAAAAAAGCTAAATCACAATTTGAAAAAGATTTTTACAAGCTTATGAATAACTCAGTATTTGGCAAAACAATGGAAAATTTACGCAAGCGAACTGATATAAAATTAGTCAAAACTGACGGCTCTGAAAATGAAAAGATAAGAAAAATAATAGCCAAACCCAACTTTAACCGGCGCATAACATTTTCAGATGAATTATCGGCAATACATGTAAACAAAACACAATTAAAATTAAACAAGCCAATTTATGTTGGAATGGCAGTATTATATTTATCAAAATATATGATGTATGATTGGTATTATAACACTTTGAAAAAAAAGGAACGGAGATAACTGTACTTTATTATACACAGATACTGACAGCTTGCTTGTAGACATAAAAACAGAAGATGTGTACAAAGATATGCTTGAAATGAAAGATGAATATGATTTGAACGATTATCCAAAAAAACATTTTCTATACGATGATACAAATAAAAAAGTATTAGGTAAAATGAAAGATGAATGTGCTGGTGTTGCTATAGCTGAGTATGTTGGATTAAGACCCAAACTATATATTATTTTGAGAGCTGATGAACAACTTATCAAAAAAGCAAAAGGAGTAAAAAAAATATGTAATTCAAAAACATATTAACTTTGAAAACTACAAGGATGCACTATTTAACAAGAAAAAATACAACCATGAAATGAATATGTTACGTTCGATAAAACATCAGATGTACAGCATAACAGTAAACAAAGTTACACTATCACCATTTTACTCAAAAAAATATATACGAGAAGATGGAATTAGAACTGATGCACATGGATATTACAAAAATTTATAAATTTGGGTATCAGCAGGAACAATAAGTAGTTCTTCTTTGACAAATCCTATTTGAGGCGCTGGTGATTTCAAATAAAATTCTCTTATGCCTTGCGTCACCATATAACTTTTAATCTTGTGAATATCTACACTCCACATTTGATCAGTTGCTCTGCGTCTTCCACCTTCTTGTTCCCCGGGTTGATATAAATTTCTTACACTGGCATTCATACATATAGGATTATCTTTTAATGTTTTTGTTTCAACAGGAGGGGGCTTTTTTGTCTCTACATTTATTGCTTTAACAACTTCTGGTAATCTCTTTACCCACTCTCTGTTGCGTTTTTGTGAATCTATTTCCTTAGCATACTAATACCAAAACAATCTTTCAGCTAATGTTTTGTTAAATCTTTCCACTATAGCTTGGTCTCTGTGTATCTCTGTTCTGCCCCGTCTGATATTTACTTTGTGTTTTGCCATCAACTGCGATACTGCACCCATGAATTCTCTGCCTGGATCCACTTGTAATAATTTTGGATATTTCAAATGCCGACTGTATATATTCTCAAATGCTTTAGCAACTTCTTTACTATCCTTGGAAGTCAGTGGCTCTGCTTCTTTGTATCTACTTGCAATATCAACCACAGTCAATGCATATTTATATGTCTTGCGGCCACGACCAAAGCCAAAAGTATCATGGGGCTGAAATAACAAATCAGCTTGATGCACTCCATTCTTAGTAGAAACATCAAACCTGGGTCTAATTATTTTTTTTGGTGCGGGTTAAGTTAATGTTAAGTTTGCTGTGGCTTATATTAGAATATTTCAAGCTCGTTGTAATTATCTATACTCCACTGTAATCCATTTAATTATGTTGTTATCCACTTTAATGCTGTATTTGGCATTGTTACAAGCAATTTATTTCATTATAGCCCATTATAGCATGTTTTGGTCTTATACTCCACTGTAATCCACTTTAGTGCTGCTATACTCCCCTTTTGTTCTGTTGTAATCCACTTTAATGCTGTATTTAGCATTGTTACAAGCAATTTATTTCATTATAGCCCATTATAGCATGTTTTGGTCTTATACTCCACTGCAATCCATTTTAGTTCTCCCACAACCCATTTTAATTCTGCTGTAATCCATTTTAGTGTTGTATTTAGCTCATTATAACACATTACTGCTTGTTTTAATTTCATACTCTATTTTAATTTTATTTTTTTTATACACATACAAGAAAAATGGGAAAAACAAAACTTTCTTTGGAAGACACAGAGGAGATAAAAAAAAAATCAAAAGGTGTTTTGTGTGCGTCTGAGATACAAAAAAGTATAATATTGGTGGGGGAAGATTGCAAAGATTATGGGATGCAAAAACTATAGTAAAAAGGATTACAAAAGAGTCTCCAGACTCTCCTAAATTACAAGAAATAGAGCCATACGTTCCACAGAGAGAAGTTGTTGTAGAAGATTTTTATGCAAGATTAGGGCAGATAGAGACAAAGATGGATAGACAAACGGAACTAATGCAAAATATACTGGATTCTCTGGATGCTGTGTCAGAGTCAGATACACAGTCTATACTGGAAAAAGAAAATACAGAATCCTATAAACTGGAAGACGTAACCAAGACTATGCAAGAATACACAGATTTTACCAAAACAGTTGTATATTGTGCCATTACTGGTTTTGCTGTATGGCAAGTGCTATGTAAAACTTGTAAGCATGTAGAGACCAAACCAGAAATACCACCAACAAAACCAAGTATTTTTAAGAAAAACCCAGACCCGTTTGATTTTTTTTAAGGAGCTGTGTGCAACAGATTTTTGACGTACTTTATTGGGAATTATAAAATAAGCTATTATAAACTTGAACTGCAGAAGGAGCATCATGTAGAGCAGACATTTGATAATGTGGACCAAGCTATGAAGCAGTATTATTATATAACTGGTAAACAGTTGCTTTTGGAACCTGAGCCTAAGTTGAGTGATTTTTATACACCATCTCCGGATCAACAAAATAGAGAAATTACGTTTATTGTGGCGGGCATGGCTGCAACTGGATTTGTGGCGTATAAATTGATTTCATTAATTAAGAAAACTATAATTACTTTGGATGAGTTGGATAAATATTATAGTTTGAAACAGGACATCAAACAAAAGAAACTTGAAACTAGTGAAGTTCAAAAAAAAGAACTAGTGGAGCAGGGAAGAAAGGAAGCAATGGCAACCTTACAAAAAAGTCTAAAAAGTGTGTCATGAATTGTTTTAGTAATGTGTATGAGTATGATCCACCACCTTTGTATTCAACCTAGAACCTTCTGAAAATATAGTAATTTAAATATAAAAAAAAAAAAAATACAAATTTAAATGGACCTACCTTTCATGAAAAATAATCCTATTTTAATCCTCACTCTTTCAGGTCTCTATTCCCATAGGGTATGTCACCGTGTTAAAAGTGATACAAGACTGCAGTTTTACTGCCTTATATACTTGCCAGGGAGGCCAAAAACTTCACCGATTGGTTGATATAAATAGACATTACTCCTGAGATATAAATAGACGTTTCTAGAACCTTCTTATTCTGAGATATAAATAGACGCTTATCACATGAGCTATAAATAAACATTACACACATAATACATGAGCTATAAATAAACATTACACACATAATACATGAGCTATGGATAAACATTACTCCTGGGATGTAAATAGACGTTTCTGGATCCTTCTTATTCTGAGATATAGATAGACTATTAAAAAATTTCAAACTTGTTTTCTTCAGTACCATATTTTTAAAAAAGTTTGTTAATCTAAGTTTTGATGTTTAACCTCTATTTTATAATAAAATTTAAACATCCAAATTTAAAAAAAATTCACAATTCAATCTTAAAATCTTGGGTTATTTAGCGCCTGGGACATGCTAAATAACCAGTTAAATTGACTTAATTTTCAGTTTTACTGAACATTTTGTGTGTTGGTTTTAGATTATTTGGGGTGATTTAATCGTGGTCGGGAACCCCTAAAATACATATATATCCTATTAATGTAACCTTGTTTGTTAGAGCATATTACATGTCGGAGATATCTTTATTTACACTGTCACGTGTTATTGAGATGACAGTAGGGTAATAACGAGGGTTGATGCATCCTGGAACCGGATTTAAACTCCAGCGGCCATTTTGCCAATTACCGTTCCAAGGCGGCAGTCCTATTTTCAACCCGTTTGTGTTTGTGATGTAACATGTATTAACGTTTCGTATTTGTGTAGAAATAACGGATCTTACTGGGACAATGTGTTTCAATGTACTTTCCCGTGTTTGTTGCTGTTTAGTAGTTGCGATTTGTCGCTGTGTAAGTTGGTGCATATACAGTAGTTTACTTGCTTGATTTGTCGCTGTGTAAGTTGGTGCATTTACAGTAGTTTACTGGCTTGTTTTTTTGCTGTGTAAGTTATTGAATATACAGCAATTTACTTGCTTGTTTTGTTGCTGTGTAAGTTGGTGCATATACAGTAGTTTACTGGTTTGTTTTGTTTCTGTGTAAGTTAGTGCATATACAGTAGTTTACTGGCTCGTCAAACATAGATATGTAAGTGAAATCTGAAAGAAATTGAGTGCAGTACGGTTTACCATCCGTTTAGAACTTTACCGTTTAGAATAGACAGAAGAGCAATACCTTGTGCGCGTTAAATATCTCATTGATTTTCTGTGATAATCAGCGATTTAACTTTCCCGTATCTAGTATTGGCAAATATATATTTTTGACAATTGAATGTACATCCATTTTATCTCAAGTATTAGACAACGGTATATTTTATTGTTTCGTTTCAGACGGGTACGACATTCGGTTCCCTGAGCAGTTTTCGGCAGAGGGTATTTTGATCTCGAATTTGATGGCGGGCTATACGAAACGCGGGGTGTATGGGCGACCAGTGACCAACTACAGTCAAGCCGTGCCTGTCCATTTAAGGTTACAACTCATACAAATTATTGATCTGGACGAAAAGAACCAAGTGCTCAAACTTAATCTCTGGACTAACTATGTAAGTAACAGTTTGTGTAGAAGAATGCGAAAACAAAAACCTATAGAAACCACAGCACACGAACGCAGTGGCACCGTAAGCCACATATACAGCATTTCGCGTTTAAAAATGGCTTCATATACTTCTAGTACTTTGGGTGTTTTCCCCCATTGATTGAATAATACTTACGTACTTTTTTAGAAACTTATATGAAACGTTAATAAGCTGCCCGCGATTCGAAATAGTAGGGTGAACGTTCTTACGTGATAACGGATGTTACCATGTGTAGTAGAAAGTGTGATGTCCAATTATTACTTTATGAATTATTCCCACTGATTATATCCGCAAGGTGTGTCGCATTAGTTCTATTTTGATTATTCCTCTTGACTGCAAATGGAAGATGTTTGTTGGCGGCCTATATCATCCATGCTGTTTGAGCTATGAGGCAGAAATGTGCCCCGTTCAAGAAAGGATGCTGTTAGAAAAGTTTACGTTGACTGGAAACAAATCATTATGATTCGTGCGTGTTTCTGTGCTTTTCGAGATATTTGATAAGCAATTATTTGTGTATGGCTAAATAATAAAAGTAATATCACAATCAATAATGCATGCCGTCAGATCTGTAATTTTTATACCTACTTGTTTTGCTTGCATGTTTATGGTTGGTTGTGTTCTGTAAATATTACATTCCTGTTCGACTTGTATACCTCCTTGTTTTGCTCGCGTGTTTATGGTTGGCTGTGTTCTGTAAATATTACATTTCCTGTTCGAAATGTATACCTCCTTGTTTTGCTCGCGTGTTTATGGTTGGCTGTGTTCTGTAAATATTACATTTCCTGTTCGACTTTTATACCTACTTGTTTTGCTTGCGTGTTTATGGTTGGCTGTGTTCTGTAAATATTACATTCCTGTTCGACTTGTATACCTCCTTTTTTTGCTCGCGTGTTTATGGTTGGCTGTGTTCTGTAAATATTACATTTCCTGTTCGAACTTTATACCTCCTTGTTTTGCTTGCGTGTTTATGGTTGGCTGTGTTCTGTAAATATTACATTTCCTGTTCGAACTTTATACCTACTTGTTTTGCTCGCGTGTTTATGCTTGGCTGCGTTCTGTAAATATTACATTTCCTGTTCGAACTTTATACCTACTTGTTTTGCTCGCGTGTTTATGCATGGCTGTGTTCTGTAAATATTACATTTCCTGTTCGACGTTTATACCTCCTTGTTTTTCTCGCGTGTTTATGGTTGGCTGTGTTCTGTAAATATTACATTTCCTGTTCGAACTTTATACCTACTTGTTTTGTTCGCGTGTTTATGGTTGGCTGTTTTCTGTAAATATTAAATTTCCTGTTCGAACTTTATACCTACTTGTTTTGCTCGCGTGTTTATGGTTGGCTATGTTCTGTAAATATTATATTTCCTGTTCGAACTTTATACCTACTTGTTTTTCTCGCGTGTTTATGCTTGGCTGCGTTCTGTAAATATTACATTTCCTGTTCGAACTTTATACCTACTTGTTTTGCATGCGTGTTTATGGTTGGCTGTGTTCTGTAAATATTACATTTCCTGTTCGAACTTTATACCTACTTGTTTTGGTTGAGTGTTTATGGTTGGCTGTGTTCTGTAAATATCACATTTCCTGTTCGACTTTTATACCTCCTTGTTTTGCTTGCTTGTTTATGGTTGACTGTGTTCTATAAATATCACATTTCCTGTTCGAACTTGTATACCTCCTTGTTTTGCTCGCGTGTTTATGTTCGGCTGTGTTCTGTAAATATCACATTTCCTGTTCGACTTTTATACCTCCTTGTTTTGCTTGCGTGTTGATGGTTGACTGTGTTCTGTAAATATTACATTTCCTGTTCCACATTTATACCTACTTGTAGTCGAGTTAAGGACTTTAACATTCTTACTCTGTGTATATCGAAAAAGGCTGCTCCGTCTGCCCTTCCGTTACCTTAAACCTTGGCTGCTCCGTCTGCCCTTCCGTTACCTTAAACCTTGGCTGCTCCGTCTGCGCTTCCGTTACCTTAAACCTTGGCTGTTCCGTCTGCGCTTCCGTTACCTTAAACCTTGGCTGCTCCGTCTGCTCTTCCGTTACCTTAAACATTGACTGCTCCGTCTGCGCTTCCGTTACCTTAAACCTTCGCTGCTCCGTCTGCGCTTCCGTTACCTTAAACCTTGGCTGCTCCGTCTGCCCTTCCGTTACCTTAATCATTGACTGCTCCGTCTGCCCTTCCGTTACCTTAAACATTGACTGCTCCGTCTGCGCTTCCGTTAGCTTAAACCTTGGCTGCTCCGTCTGCGCTTCCGTTACCTTAAACCTTGGCTGCTCCGTTTGCGCTTCCGTTACCTTAAACCTTGGCTGCTCCGTCAGCGCTTCCGTTACCTTAAACCTTGGCTGCTCCGTCTGCGCTTCCGTTACCTTAAACCTTGGCTGCTCCGTCTGCGCTTCCGTTACCTTAAACCTTGGCAAAATTTTATTATCTTCTTTAAAATAGGTATTTCAATATTTTTGGGTTAGGTTATAGTTGGTCTTAAATCAATAAAGAACTATCAACAAGGGTTTGTGTTATCGTTCAAACCTGTTGTTGTTTTGGGGGGGGTTTGGGGGGGCTTTCAAACAGGTCAAGTGAAAAGTATTATGGAGCTATTGTAATCGGGTCTCGTCTATGGTAGCCATAACATTCGAGAAACCTTTGTTAATGTTGCAAATAAATACTAAAAATGGGTTCCCTTGGAAGCAACAAACACATACAAGAGAGAAAAGTAGCAGAATCGGTTGTACTGAGTCTGTTCATGCGAGGTAATGATGTTAGTTGAAACACCTGTCACGCCCCCTAGCACTGGCTTAAGCTGTGTTCTAATTTAAAGCCACAAAGAAACCAAGTTACAAAGATCTACTTTTAAAATATAAAAGCACTTTAAGAAATCATCGTTAGATCCTTGGTTTGCATTTTACCACAAACCAAGAGCAAATTAAATATTCAAAAGTAACTGAAAAATACACAACACAAAGAGTGGGGAAGACAAGGTGACTGACTTGGAACGTTAAGTAGAAAATACACAACATAAAGAGTGGAGATGAAGAGGTGACTGACTAGGAACGTTCAGTAGACAATACACAACACAAATAATGGAGAAGAAGAGTCGACTGACTTGGAACGTTCAGTAAACAATAAACAACACAAAGAGTGGAGAAGACAATGTGACTGACTTGGAACGTTCAGTAGACAATACACAGCACAAGGAGTTGAGAAGTCAAGGTGACTGACTTGGTACGTTCAGTAGACAATACACAACACAAAGAGTGGAGAAGACAATGTGACTGACTTGGAACGTTCAGTAGACAATACACAACACAAAGAGTGAAGAAGACAATGTGACTGACTTGGAACGTTCAGTAGACAATACACAACACAAGGAGTTGAGAAGTCAAGGTGACTGACTTGGAACGTTCAGTAGACAATACACAGCACAAGAGGTTGAGAAGTCAAGGTGACAGACTTGGAACGTTCAGTAGACAATACACAACACAAAGAGTGGAGAAGACAATGTGACTGACTTGGAACGTTCAGTAGACAATACACAACACAAAGAGTGGAGAAGACAATGTGACTGACTTGGAACGTTCAGTAGACAATACACAACACAAAGAGTGGAGAAGACAATGTGACTGACTTGGAACGTTCAGTAGACAATACACAACACAAGGAGTGAAGAAGACAATGCGACTGACTTGGAACGTTCAGTAGACAATACACAACACAAAGAGTGGAGAAGACAATGTGACTGACTTGGAACGTTCAGTAGACAATACACAACACAAAGAGTGGAGAAGACAATGTGACTGACTTGGAACGTTCAGTAGACAATACACAACACAAAGAGTGGAGAAGACAATGTGACTGACTTGGAACGTTCAGTAGGCAATACACAACACAAAGAGTGGAGAAGACAATGTGACTGACTTGGAACGTTCAGTAGACAATACACAACACAAAGAGTGGAGAAGACAATGTGACTAACTTGGAACGTTCAGTAGACAATACACAACACAAAGAGTGGAGAAGACAAGGTGACTGACTTGGAACGTTCAGTAGACAATACACAGCACAAGGAGTGGAGAAGACAAGGTGACTGACTTGGTACGTTCAGTAGACAATACAAAACACAAAGAGTGGAGAAGACAATGTGACTGACTTGGAACGTTCAGTAGACAATACACAACACAAAGAGTGGAGAAGACAATGTGACTGACTTGGAACGTTCAGTAGACAATACAAAACACAAAGAGTGGAGAAGACAATGTGACTGACTTGGTACGTTCAGTAGACAATACACAGCACAAGGAGTGGAGAAGACAAGGTGACTGACTTGGAACGTTCAGTAGAGAATACACAGCACAAGGAGTTGAGAAGTCAAGGTGACTGACTTGGAACGTTCAGTAGACAATACACAGAACAAGGAGTTGAGAAGTCAAGGTGACTGACTTGGTACGTTCAGTAGACAATACACAGCACAAGGAGTTGAGAAGTCAAGGTGACTGACTTGGTACGTTCAGTAGACAATACACAACACAAAGAGTGAAGAAGACAATGTGACTGACTTGGAACGTTCAGTAGACAATACACAACACAAAGAGTGGAGAAGACAATGTGACTGACTTGGAACGTTCAGTAGACAATACACAGCACAAGGAGTTGAGAAGTCAAGGTGACTGACTTGGTACGTTCAGTAGACAATACACAACACAAAGAGTGGAGAAGACAATGTGACTGACTTGGAACGTTCAGTAGACAATACACAGCACAAGGAGTTGAGAAGACAATGTGACAGACTTGGAACGTTCAGTAGACAATACACAACACAAAGAGTGGAGAAGACAATGTGACTGACTTGGAACGTTCAGTAGACAATACACAACACAAAGAGTGGTGAAGACAATGTGACTGACTTGGAACGTTCAGTAGACAATACACAGCACAAGGAGTGGAGAAGACAATGTGACAGACTTGGAATGTTCAGTAGACAATACACAACACAAAGAGTGGAGAAGACAAGGGACTGACTTGGAACGTTCAGTAGACAATACACAGCACAAGGAGTGAAGAAGACAATGTGACTGACTTGGAACGTTCAGTAGACAATACACAACACAAAGAGTGAAGAAGACAATGTGACTGACTTGGAACGTTCAGTAGACAATACACAACACAAAGAGTGGAGAAGACAAGGTGACTGACTTGGAACGTTCAGTAGACAATACACAGCACAAGGAGTGGAGAAGACAATGTGACAGACTTGGAATGTTCAGTAGACAATACACAACACAAAGAGTGGAGAAGACAAGGGACTGACTTGGAACGTTCAGTGGACAACTTACACCAACTGCATGTGTACACAACCTATTAGCCTGTCTTCAGCACCCGAGTTGACAGGACCGTGTAAATAAAAAGGAAATATTACACAACTATCTACTTCTGTTGAGGTCGTCTCGGTCAATAGTTCACTGCTTCGGGTCAATAGTCATTCCCTTGGAAGAATAGTTTTAACCGTTGACAGAAACATGATGATAAATGATAATTGTTTTATTACATTGAATCATAGAGAAAAAGGTTTGTTGTTAATTGTTATCCTATGTCATTGAGCGCTTATGGTAAATAATTGACATTGGTAATAAAGCGCTTGAATGATCTGGAAAATACTATTCACCCGCAAGAGAACTATTGACTCGCAAGTCTGGTTTAAACCGGGTCTGGCACGAGTCCATACTAATGAATTTCACGTGACTGGTTTTCAGCCAATAAAAACTAAGTTCATAAAATGATATATAATAAATATTAATCAAGTGGTGCATATAGTTAGTACCCATAGGAATGCCAACAACCTGGCGTTAAATGCTTCTAAAATTTCCAATTCTATTATAGTATCAATATTTTTGTTTTTGATTTTGATAATCAATGTTTCGATACTGAAGGCGGTAGCGCTATTTTCCAACCCGTTACTGTCTGTGGTGCCTTGATTTGTATTAACGATGTCATTGTTGTTTGTGTTAAGGCGTGTTTTTGGTTGACTGTGTCATTACGTGGTCCGAGTACTAATTTTCATACCCCATCCAACCCCTTCTCCAAGAAGCGAAAACGGGGTTGGCTTATACAACCTTAATTTCAACTTAAAACGTTTGGATATTGTAAAATTCAAACATTTAATAGGTAATTTTAAACAAGTTATCGCATTTTTTCAACAAAACATGTTTTTAAACGTTTTTTATTGTCGAAATATCCGATCCGGTTCGTGCGTATAAGCGTTTATTTATCCTCGCTGTATTGCACTAAGCATTTTAGCGAGCAGACCTAGGTTTTAAGTCTCATCCGAAGGACTGGTAAGGTAGGAAATACTTTTGAAATATTTCGGTAATTAACCCAAATTCGGTCCTGGCTGGGAATGAACGCGCGATCCCTGGGTTACTAAGCCGCAATGCTAACCATTACACCACGGCGCTACCGATCCTGTTCGACGTTTACACCTGCTTTTATTTATTTATTGCAGCAATGGGTTGACGAATTCCTGCGGTGGAACCCAGATGATTTTCAAGGAGTTGATTCAATACATTTGCCTTCACATGTCATATGGACACCCGATATAAAACTGTATAACTAGTAAGTATAAACAAACACATTAAATGGTGGTGTATTCTATAAAGGTTTTATAAAGGAGTTAAGGTTTTCGATCTCAGCAATTGTGAGCTAATAAATATGTCTTAAATACTTTATATTATATCCATGAATTAAAAACAAAACGTTTATCAAATTATTTCAAAATATGATTTAGGGGCGTCCATGACCGAGTGGTTAGAGTCACTGATGAAATCACTTTTCCTTCACCTCTGTGGGTTCGATCCCTCATGGGACCAGGAATTGTTAAGTGAGAAAGCTGTCCAGCTGGCTTACGGAACGTCGGTGATTCTACTATAATTTTCATTATTTTGATTGATGCTGGCCAATATGTCAGAAACCGCGCATTATGATTATTATTATTATTATTATTATTATTATTATTATTGTTATTATTATCATCAACATCATCCGCGTTTTTATGTGTGATAAAAAACCTTTTCTTGCATACCGGACAAGGATATCCGTCATTTTACTGGGGTTATATTATAAGAATATTTCATGGGTATCCGGTGAAGATAGGGAATTCCAACCCGAGATATAAGTGTTTTTATCGGAACCGAGGCTCTGCCGAGGTTCCGATTAAAACACTTATACCGAGGGTTGGAATTCCCTATCTGAACCGAATACCCATGATAGATTCATTTTCTTGCATATCAGAGACATGTTGTGCGTTGACGCCACCAGCTACTAACGTTTTGCATGTTTTCCTGCATACCGGATGTTGGCGCGAGTGAATTTTATCTCGACCCTATGGTGAGATGGAAATATCTAGCCCCGGTAAAATGACGGATATCCTTGTCCGGTATGCAAGAATATAAGAATCTTTCATGGGTATCCGGTGGAGATAGGGAATTCCAACCCGAGGTATAAGTGTTTTTATCGGAACCGAGGCTCTGCCGAGGTTCCGATTAAAACACTTATACCGAGGGTTGGAATTCCCTATCTGAACCGAATACCGATGATAGATTATTTTTCTTGCATATCAAAGACATGTTGTGCGTCGACGCCGCCAGCTACTAACGTTTTGCATGTTTTCCTGCATACCGGATGTTGGCGCGCGTGAATTTTATCTCGACCCTAGGGTGAGATGGAAATATCTAGCCCCGGTAAAATGGCGGATATCCTTGTCCGGTATGCAAGAAATTTCCATCTCACCATAGGGTCGAGATAAAATTCACGCGCGCCAACATCCGGTATGCAGGAAAACATGCAAAACGTTAGTAGCTGGTGGCGTCAACGCACAACATGTCTCTGATATGCAAGAAAATTAATCTATCATGGGTATTCGGTTCAGATAGGGAATTCCAACCCTCGGTATAAGTGTTTTAATCGGAACCACGGCAGAGCCTCGGTTCCGATAAAAACACTTATACCTCGGGTTGGAATTCCCTATATTCACCGGATACCCATGAAAGATTCTTATATTCTTGCATACCGGACAAGGATATCCGTCATTTTACCGGAGCTAAATATGTCCATCTCACCCTAGGCTCGAGATCAAATTCACGCGCGCCAACATCCGGTATGCAGGGAAATATGTTAAACTTAGTAGCTGGCGGTGTCAATGCACAACATGTCTCTGATATGCAAGAAAAAGAATCTATCATGGCTATTCGGTTCAGATAGGGAATTCCAAACCTCGGTATAAGTGTTTTAATCAGAACCTCGGCAGAGCCTCGGTTCCGATAAAAACACTTATACCTCGGGTTGGAATTCCTATCTTCACCTGATACCCATGAAAGATTCTTATAATCTAGCCCCGGTAAAATGATGGATATACTTGTCCGGTATGCAATAAAAAAAAAAATCCTCACCGTCTGATTGGAGGAAAATGTAGGGCAAACTCTAGTTTTATTTATACAAATTAATAAAAAGTTAATCGAAGCGTGGATATCTTTTTATGCTTATTGCAAAATGTCTATTCCTTCAAATCAGTTAAAGCTACCATGTACTATTCTGTAATTTCAGCGCAGACACAAGATTGGAAGAACGCCGGAACGCCATGTGCATTATAACTTATGACGGCAACGTCACGTGGATACCACAGGGGGTGTACATGAGCACGTGCGATATTGATGTTACCACATTTCCGTTTGACAAACAAAGGTGCAAATTAAAATTTGGATCCTGGACTTACGATGGATCCAAACTAGATTTACTTTTCCTGGATGTCGCGAAAATGGAAATAGACCCTGCAGCGTTCGTAGAAAACAAAGCATGGACTGTGCTAGAAGTTCCTGCAAAGCGAAATGTTCTCAAGTATGAATGTTGCCCTGAGCCGTATATAGATTTAACTTACACAATCGTTTTCCGACGATCTGCTACTTTTTATACGTATATATTGATCCTGCCGTGTGTGCTTCTAACGACCCTGACGCTCGTTTTATACTGGATCCCCCCTGAGTCACCAACAAAAATGTCATTGGGTAAGTCATGTTTACTTAAATATATATTTAAAATATACTAAAGGCAAAAGGAAAAGCTACGTGGGAATTTCCGCTATATAATTTATATACTGCACAGTTAATTCCCCGTAATAATCCGGAGAAACCCCGAGCTATTTTGTAAATTTCTTTATTGTATTTAATGTAAACATATTGTACCATTTTATCCTAAGTTTGCTCATCTGCTTGAGTCACTCATGAAACTAATGTTGTTGTAGTCCTTTTTCCGAAAGGAAATGTCAAATGTATCATTCATTCACAGCAGCATATTGTATACTGAAAGGAAAAAGAAACGCAGGGTGCGTATTTCCGCTATATATTGCATATACTGCACACTTAATTCCATTTATATTCCAAGAAAATCCCACGATGTTTTGTAAAAAAAAAAAGTGCAGTTAGTTAGAGAAAGGACACAACTGTGATGTTGTAGACGTTTTAATCACAGTACACGTTGTAAGAAGAAATTCATAAATGCTGAAGTTCCTCTTTGAAAAATTGAGCCAGTTCAGTACTGTATTTAATGTTAAGTGATTGCAACATTTAAAGCCTACGTTTGCTCACCTGCTTGAGCCAAATGCGCATTCTGACGATAATGAAACTTTAAAGGGGTAACCATTGGTGTGTTCAGTGCTGTTTAAACCTTCTTTCTAAAAGGACAGGCCTAATGTCGCCCTGTACCATTCGATTAGCAGTAGCATATTAAACATACAATATATAGCGGAAATACGCACCCTGCGTTTCTTTTTCCTTTCAGTATATATACAATACATAGCGGATATTCCAGAGTTACGTTTCTTTTTTCATTTTTTTTTTTAATATTCAAATAGAAATGTAGAATGTAACAGGAACTGTATATCAGACAATAAAATTATCATAAAAGTGGTTTAACGTCACGTGACAATCATTCCATGTTTATTAGTTGTAAATACTTGAGAGTGCACAATCGTTTAATTCCAATTTAGAATAGCTTACAAGTAAAATGTGTTAAAACAATTCCATTCTTATAATTGCATTGCTGGCAATCACTGCATTTTCTTTACAATGAAAGGAATCGATTGTAGCGAGGTTTTTGCCGACAACATTCTCTTAAAGTAAAATAATTGAAGAATATAGGTGCCATACTATCACTCTATTTTAATTAACGGTCAAACATATCTTGTTGGAATGTGTAGACTTTGATCCTATGCGACAAAGATACTACACAGTTAATACTTTGAAAGAGTTATTTGATACTATAGATTTTAGTCTTGTTTTAGATTTCCTTAAAGATATCAGACTTTATAAATCAATATAATATTTTCCTTTATATATTAACTTGTTTACAAGCCCGTTGGCGGGCATTTGTTGATTTACATATATGCATGGTTTATATTGCTACCATATCATCCCTTATTTAGATAGTTTTATCTTTATACGTTTACATTATTTTTAATTACTACTTCATTCTTTCATGATTCATTGGTTTTTGCCGACAATATGACCTATTTATGTGTCGACGTGCCATAAAACACCATTCATTCATTCATTCTATTTTATATTACATAAGTGTATCTCATAACATCATTGTCTTACAACATTAACATTATCCTCAAGAGTGTATGTACTTTATCCTCAAGAGTGTATGTACTTTATCCTCAAGTGTGTGTGTACTTTATCCTCAAGAGTGTAGGTACTTTATCCTCAAGTGTGTATGTACTTTATCCTCAAGAGTGTATGTACTTTATCCTCAAGTGTGTGTGTACTTTATCCTCAAGAGTGTAGGTACTTTATCCTCAAGTGTGTGTGTACTTTATCCTCAAGAGTGTAGGTACTTTATCCTCAAGTGTGTATGTACTTTATCCTCAAGAGTGTATGTACTTTATCCTCAAGAGTGTGTGTACTTTATCCTCAAGTGTGTGTGTACTTTATCCTCAAGAGTGTAGGTACTTTATCCTCAAGAGTGTGTGTAACATCATTGTCTTACAACATTAACATTATCCTCAAGAGTGTATGTACTTTATCCTCAAGAGTGTATGTACTTTATCCTCAAGAGTGTATGTACTTTATCCTCAAGAGTGTATGTACTTTATCCTCAAGAGTGTGTGTAACATCATTGTCTTACAACATTAACATTATCCTCAAGAGTGTATGTACTTTATCCTCAAGAGTGTATGTACTTTATCCTCAAGAGTGTATGTACTTTATCCTCAAGAGTGTATGTACTTTATCCTCAAGAGTGTAGGTACTTCATCCTCAAGAGTTTATGTACTTTATCCTCAAGAGTGTATGTACTTTATCCTCAAGAGTGTATGTACTTTATCCTCAAGAGTGTGTGTACTTTATCCTCAAGAGTGTAGGTACTTTATCCTCAAGAGTGTGTGTACTTTATCCTCAAGAGTGTATGTACTTTATCCTCAAGAGTGTGTGTACTTTATCCTCAAGAGTGTGTGTGTACTTTATCCTCAAGAGTGTGTGTACTTTATCCTCAAGAGTGTATGTACTTTATCCTCAAGAGTGTATGTACTTTATCCTCAAGAGTGTATGTACTTTATCCTCAAGAGTGTATGTACTTTATCCTCAAGAGTGTATGTACTTTATCCTCAAGAGTGTAGGTACTTTATCCTCAAGAGTGTGTGTACTTTATCCTCAAGAGTGTATGTACTTTATCCTCAAGAGTGTATGTACTTTATCCTCAAGAGTGTGTGTACTTTATCCTCAAGTGTGTGTGTACTTTATCCTCAAGAGTGTGTGTACTTTATCCTCAAGAGTGTATGTACTTTATCCTCAAGAGTGTATGTACTTTATCCTCAAAAGTGTATGTACTTTATCCTCAAGAGTGTAGGTAATTTTTACTTAAAATGCTGTTAGTTTTAAAGTCCCTATCCCGAAAATTTTACAACAGATGTACACCCGACGAGGTATATATACTAAATTGTATATTTTGAAAATCCAAAATCTTAGACACAATAGAAATTGCTTTAAACAGCCGGGCCATACCCCAAAACGAATACGTCGACTTCATAGTTACCAAATCGAAATTCGTTTGTGTATATTTAATCATTCGTGTTTTAAGAACCCGTGAATAAACATATATATATTTAATTGGCACATATCCATTATTAATTGACCTGGACACATGTATAGCGTTTTGATAAACGGTCTTGTATTTTAATTTTGCCGTTATTTGTGGGTTAGTTTCTTTAACACTGACTATTATTTAAAGCTTCTTTTTTTTTGTTCGTTTTGTTTTAATATCAATGTGAAATTATATCTTTTTATTCATTTTAGCACCAAAGTACCATCGTCATCGTACCATCACCATCGTATATCGCGTTTACAAGTCGATATGCGATAGTATCTAACTGAACACCGTAGCACACGCCATCTCTAACGGTGGAATGCTTTTCATGAACAAAGAAATTCCAATCGATTATTATGCCACATTATGTTTCTTTTTTTTCTAGTTAACTGACGTTCAGTTTAGGGTTTTTTCCTCAAAAAATATATATTTTGCTTTTTAGGGATGAGCATTTTCATGGCGTTTTTTGTCTTGCTGCTTCTATTCGAGGGCAATATGCCTCCGGCTGCAGAAAACGTGCCTATTTTAGGTAAGATTATTTAGAATATTTCATATATAAACGTTATCGAGACGTCGGTAAGTAGGATGAGTGCTTAGTACATGTGTGTAGTTGTATAAGACAACATAGAGTGAATTGTTAATAAATACTGAAAAGGGGATACCTTGGAAGCAACAAACAAGAGAGAAAAGTAGCTAGATTTTATTGAGTCAGGTAATATAAGATGCAACACCTCTCACGCCCACTAGCACCAGCTTAAGCGATGTTTTATTTAAAGCCACAAAGATTGGGATTGATTATACCAAAGGATCGGTAAGTAATAACACTAGTGATTTGTAGTCGTGACACAGCCGCGACACAGCACTAAACAAACGCTTGTTTGAATGTCAATAAATACTGAACTTGGGATGCCTTGGAAGCAACAACACAAACAAGAGGGAAATGTAGATGACTCGGTTTTATAGAGTGAAGACTAGATAGTAACAGCAAGCTAATGATTTTTTTTAATTAAAAAGGTTTTTTGTATGTATATCAAACGACTATAATATTTTCATAACTGCGCATCATTTCGGCACATCAAAATAAGTTCATACAAAAAATAGTTATCGTGAACCAGACCTGAAACTGTACTGAAAAAATGTTGATATAAACGTCGAACAGGAAATGTAGCATTCAAGGACCACAGCCAACCACAAACACGCACAGAAACAAACAACAAGGACCATAGTCAACCACAAACACGCACAGAAACAAACAACAAGGACCATAGCCAACCACAAACACGCATAGAAACAAACAACAAGGACCACAGCCAACCACAAACACGCACAGAAACAAACAACAAATTACTACAAATATGAATAAAAGGCAAGATATGACATCACAAACATAAAAGGCACTTGAAAGGTGAGTCAGTGGCAAAAAAGGGCCGCTGGGGGTTTAAACCAGGTTCTAGGGTGCACCAAACCTCACTCTTTCTCTATTGTCCCAATACAAATGGACAAATTAAATAAAGATATAAAATAAAGATAGCCCCGCCAGGTTATATTCTCATAGTTAAACAGTGTTTGATGTATATTGTACACGTTTCCGTGGTTTTTTGTGTATTTGTGTTTTATATGCTGTGTAAGAGAAAATAAGACATACTACGTGTTTGGTGTGTACGTATGATCTACGTGTTTGGTGTGTACGTACTACGTGTTTGGTGTGTACGTATGATCTACGTGTTTGGTGTGTACGTATGATCTACGTGTTTGGTGTGTACGTATGATCTACGTGTTTGGTGTGTACGTATGATCTACGTGTTTGGTGTGAACGTATGATCTGCGTGTTTGGTGTGTACGTATGATCTGCGTGTTTGGTGTGTACGTATGATCTACGTGTTTGGTGTGTACGTATGATCTACGCGTTTGGTGTGTACGTATGATCTACGCGTTTGGTGTGTACGTATGATCTACGCGTTTGGTGTGTACGTATGATCTACGCGTTTGGTGTGTACGTATGATCTACGTGTTTGGTGTGTACGTATGATCAACGTGTTTGGTGTGTACGTATGATCTGCGTGTTTGGTGTGTACGTATGATCTGCGTGTTTGGTGTGTACGTATGATCTACGTGTTTGGTGTGTACCACTACGTGTTTGGTGTGTACGTATGATCTACGTGTTTGGTGTGTACGTATGATCTACGTGTTTGGTGTGTACGTATGATCTACGCGTTTGGTGTTTACGTATGATCTACGCGTTTGGTGTGTACTTATGATCTACGTGTTTGGTGTGTACGTATGATCTACGCGTTTGGTGTGTACGTATGATGTACGTATGATCTACGTGTTTGGTGTGTACGTATGATCTACGTGTTTGGTGTGTACGTATGATCTATGCCTGAATACTTTCGCTACAGATTACTAATCGTGTATTAATGTTTATAATGTTTCTAAAGGGTTCTCATGCTGTGTGGGAAAAAAACAATTACACTGCTTTAATGGTGTGTCGGTAAATATACAGATGCGTAAAATTACGATTTCCTATCACGTTTAGGTTATGTCGAGTGAGAAAAAAAATCATACCGACTGTTTGGTGTGTGAGTGTATATATATCTATAATTATTATTATTTACGTCGATAGGGCGGCTAAATTTCTTGCTAATTATTTGTATGTAACATCGAAATGTGTTGAATGACGTTTCTACTTTCATCCAACATGTACTCATACCCTTTGCGGTCCCTTTCAGTTCGAAAACATATACAAAGAAAGATAATAATGGATACAACTATATGTTCGTTTAATGTCAGAGAGCTGGGAAGTAAAAGCAAGCCAGATTAAATGTTTCTTTGGCTTAAATCACAATTATTCGATCTGTTTTATAAAAGAGATACATTTAGCTAAGGAAGATGAAGCTATCTGGAAAAATGAAAAACACATCAATGATCATGCATATATAATATGACAAAAAGCCTAGAAAGCCACAAAGCAAGTACTCATTGACTTGGCAGAGGCCAGAGCAACAAGAAAACAAACCGTTAAAGGTACTGCAAGTCAAGATGTAACACAAACATCAAACGCTATCGTCCTTTGATAATTTAGGCAGACGTCAACATAAGGTCCACAATCTGACGATTATCGCACAATCAAAGTGGAACTCATAGTGGCGAACTGTAAATGGGTCAACCACTAAACATGCAGTGCGTTGCAGAATGATTGGATCATACCCGCTTTTGATAAACCTTTTAGCAAGTTTTTATAAAGATTGCATGAAAGTGATTATGACCAAGGATCTTACGAAATCATATCACCATAGAAATCAGGTTGTGATAGTCTTTGTACTTTTACATTTTAAAAATCGATCCGGCATACGATAATAATATGTCGCAAAGATATTTCGAAGTTTATGGTAATGGTAGCCCTCCTGGCGTAAATTTTTAGTTATACGAACATTACGAATATTAAAGTCCTCAACACGACAACAAGCTCTAGAAAAACAACTCGTGCACTTGAAAGTGATCAATAACCTTCAAATTTTGATTTCATTTTCCACAGAATCCAATACTATTGACTTATTCCCGATAACTCTTACTTAAAAATCAGCAGGCACGTTACAGAAAACAGTATATTTACGGGGACGAATCCGTATCGGTTTTGCTACTCGGCATCTTTATGGTACAAACATTATTTTCCAAATTAGATGGAAGTGAGATGCTTGCTTTATTAAATTAATGACAATTACTTTGTAATGCAATGGATACATCGATTCTTCTCAATGTTATGGGCCAGTTACACAGACGGTCGGTCCCCAATCGGTCATTTTATTTTAAATTTATTCGCTGTTTTGATCGGTTGTCATGCGTGATTTTATTTCTGGTTTTCTGTGTAAACGGCCATCGGTGATGGACAAGTGTTCAATCGGTTAAACAAACATTTCATGGGTTGCTGGTAGGTGACCGAAACCAACTCAAACGGGGATGGATCGGCGAAGACCTATATAATACCGAGCAGCACCCGACATCACCAATCGAACGCCGCCCTGTCTCCGACTAGCCACCGATTGACCAATCACGAAATCAGACTGGTCACCGATCAAAAGCGTCCGGCAACCGATCAACAGCCGATGAGTACTTATGAATACCGATTGGCCACTTACAAATTTAAACCCACCGATGACACGATGGCTGCAATCGATTGATCACAGATTGAATCCCTATTAACCACCGATCAAAACCGACGAAATCCCACATTTTAATTCTCATCTTTGATCTATCGGTGGTAAGTATTAGTTGATCGGTTGCTTATCGGTGTCCCATCGGTGATATCGGTTGTAGACAGGTTGTCAATCGGTTATTTGTAAAATATTTTCACCGATCGAGAATTTTAAACATGTTTAAAAATCCCAATCGCTAATTTTTCACCGATAAAACTTATCTTTCCCCAATAGCAGTTGATAGGTGGAAAACAGGTGACCAATAGGTGATATCGGTGTTAAATACGTTGTCATCGGTTCACTCCATAATTTGGCTAAAAAAACTACCGATCAATCACCGATGGCTCTGTGTAACTGGGGTGTTACGATCTACCAAACTTGTTTGAAACAGACTTTTAAACACAATTTGGGGAGAACCTAATACCATGTATTTATGTATAAATTAGAATGAAAAAATGGTCCTTTAGAAACCATAGAAAAAACAAGAAAGATATAAAAATCGGACAGGGAAAGTAGCATTCAAGAAGGACAGTCAACCACAAAACACAATAACAAACACGCAAACAAACAAAGGAGAAGGCAAAAGTAATACAAAAAATGCAAATGACATCACAAACACAAAATGGTTGACAACAGGGCTTCCGCCTTGAAACGGTCAGTGGCCAAAAAGGCCACTACGCACTACCGTTGGGCAGCACTGTACCACACAATAAATCAAACAAGCAAATAAAAAGATTCAGTTAACAGAACAATTCACGACACACAGATTGACGAAGAGACGGTTACTGCCGTGGAAAGGCTAATACGGCCTACTAGTAAGCTTAACTCGATTGTATGTGTACACAAACTCACTCTAATCCTACGTGACAGTGCAAACGAAAGTATATCACAACAAAAGATAATTTCTAAAAATAAATTAGATATAAAAGTCGAACAGTAAATCATTACGCCATAATTCCCTGATATTAGCAGGATTTTACAACGGATATTTCGCCAACAAAACACTTTTAAAAACATTTTTACTGAAAATAACGTGATAACCTGTTTAAAATTACCGATTAAATGTTTGAGTTTTACAATATGTAAACTTTTTAAGCCGAAATTAAGATTTTATTTCATACCACAGTCAACCCAGTTTTTACTTCTTGGAGAAGGGATTGGATGGGGTATGAACGTTAATACTCGGACCACGTAATGGTAGCTATCACAGAACACAGTCAGCCAAAAAACGCATTAAAACAAACAAGAATTACAATGTTACTTGTAATAAGGAAGGCATGTGACATCCCAAAAACAACATGTTGACAATAGAGCTACCGCATTGGCAAAGAGACCGCTGGACGTTTAAACCAGGTTTTAGAGAGCACCAAAAATCATCACTCACCCTAGTATCATCCCAATAAAACGGAGACAATGCAAATAAAGATATTCCTGCCAGGTTATTAACAAACAAGGCAGCATTAAAAGGTGATATAAGATAACGCGTAGATGATCATGTATATATAAATATAAACAAACAAAAACCTAGAATGCCAAACCGTAAGTACTCAGTGACTGAGCTGTGATGGTCCTTGTCGCAGGTCGAAGAGTTCTTAAATTACTTTCATATTTAAAAAAGTAGATCAAGGTTAAGATAATAATATTTTGCAAAGGTTGTTCGATGTTAATGGTAACGGTATCCCTGTTGGAGAAGCTTCTTAGTTATACAAACCACAGTAGAAAATAAAGGATTTTCAATGTTCAATATGTCATCCAGATATCGAGAGGTGTCATTAAAGGCTTCAAATACATCTGCCTGAGTATCAATCTGCGACAAGAGGTGCACAGTTCGTACTCATGGGGATACCAACAATGTGTATATAAACGGTAGTTCTATACCTGACGAAAATAGTATCTAATAGGAAAATAAGTGCTTCACAAACATCTTGGCAAGTCATCACAGTAGAATTGTCTAAACTGACGTTAGTAAAAAACGCTTTAATATTGTTACAGGCCAAAGATGTGGGTTTTTCCCTAGCGAACGCTTTTTGAATGAGAGCAATCAGCAATAAAGAAACAGGGAAAGTAGCATTCAAGAAGGACAGTCAACCACAAAACACAGAAACAAACACGCAAACAGACAAACAAGAAGGCAAAAGCAATAATAAATGCAAACGACATCACAAACATAAAAGGGTTGACAATAGGGCTACCGCCTTGGAACGGTCAGTGGCAAGGTAGGCCACTAGGGGTTTAAACCGGTTCTAGGGTGCACCAAACCTCACACTTACCCTACTGTCATCCCAATAAAACTGGACAGTGTAAATAAAGAAATCCCCGCCATGATCTAATCTCTAACCAACAAGGCAGCAACAATAGGCAATATAAGTAAAACACAAATATGCTCGTGTAAATATAATACAAAAAAAAAATAGCCTAGAAAGCCACAATGAAGGTACTCAATGACTTGGCAGAAGCAGAGCAACAAGAGAATAAACCATTAAGGGCCAATTAAAGAGGAAAGCATAGTGGCGAACTCTAAAAGGATCCCCCACCAAGCATGCAGTACGTTGCAATATGATAGGCTCATAACCTCTTTTGATAAACTTTTTAACAAGTTTAACAAAGATAGTATGAAAGTGATCATGACCAAGTATCTTACGAAGTTTATAAATCACATCACCATAGAAGTCAAGTTGTGATAGTCCTTGTCGCAGAAGTCGACATTCAGAGAAGACGTCATGTCGATTTACGTTTTATTTTCATTTGTTTACATCAGTTTCCGAGACAACAATTAGTATAATTTAATTAGTCTCATGTTCAATAATTAACAATTGCGTTGCGTTGTGCGGATACTTTCACCCCAATCAGAACGGCCTCGTCGATTTCCGCGGCTTGTTCACCAGATATAGCGTACAGTTATGGCATACAGACATATTATTTTTAATAATGCAAAGGACCATTTGGTCCATGAGTATTCATTTTGACATAACATATTTACATATAGTCAATGGCAGGTTACAGATTAGAGTTTATGAAATATTTAAATGTTTAACAAAAAATAAATATAGTTCCAAATATCAATATATGATAACAAATTACAAAATGAAAATGAATTATAAATTATAAGCACCAGACATATGAATTTAATTCTTATTTGGCAATATGGTGTGTTAGAGATATGTGAGAGTAGACATTAATTTATATACATGTAGTTAAGTTCGTTTCGAATTTTGAAACTAATAAACTATATGCTGTCAGGTTCTTGACAATGTTTTCGTTTTCAGTTGATAACAGGTCGATGAAATTTGGAATATTTGGCCTTCGCCAGAAGTTACTTTTAATGTAGTTTTGTTTTAGTTAATTAAACAGTGTACATTTCATGATGAAATGGAACTCATCTTCAAGTTTATTACACACGATATATTTTCTTTCATTTGCGGGTAATCTTTGTACTTTGTGTCAACATCTTGTTTCAGTTTGTAACATATGGGAAGACATTTTAGGTCTTGATAGCACTGAGCGAAATTTACCTACTTTATATGATATCTTTGTACCACAATATCCTAAATACACACTATGCATCGTGTAATACCACGATAACGCTCGTGCATTATCTCCCCGTACACGTGCAAAACTCATGCTCTAATTGTCAGTAAACCTTTGCTTAAAGACGAATAAAAATATATGTATATTTCCTAATCCCTGAACATATCAAACATCATTAAATCCTAGACTTTAAAGCAATGCTTTTACAGACGATGCCCAGTTTTGTTTTTTTGGTTGAAGTTCAACATCGTTTAACATCATTCCATACGTTGCTTTTACAAATTTTAAATCCTCATATTCTAAAGTTTTAAAACAGTGTTTTATTATTGAGGCTAGTCTATAATTATGCTAACATGTTATACCTCACCATACTCAAAATCAGTTTGCCTTGCCCTTTTAACACCCAGTAAGTGTTAATTAAGGCTAAGATGTACACGTTCAATAATATTAGCTTTTAGAAATCCACGGATTTCACTTCCCTTATATAGAACTGGTATTATGAGTTTATCAAACAGGTTTAAAACACGTTTATGTGATATATCAGTAAATTTATATAAGTATTTGTTAAGTTGAGATACAGCTTTACCCGCTTGCCTTGCTAGTATATATATTGTGCCAGAAAACGAGACACCAGAAGTAAAACAATTTCCAAATAACAAAAACGGGCGGTCGGCTACATCTAATTTGTTACCAGTGTAAATAAATGATAGGTTTCTAGGTAACAGTTCTGCTTTTCTAAATACCATAACGTTTGTTTTACATGTCTTAGTAAGCCTCCATTTCATGCAATATTCATATAATATATTTAAACTTTTTCATCATCCACATATAAAAGCAGAAACAATTTTAAATAATCAACATCTATAACTTCATATCCTCTGTGTATAAAATGTTCTTCAATATCATTTAAATACATTGCAAATGAAAATGGTTACAAACACTCTCCTTGCTTTACTCCTAAATAACATGTAAACTTTTCGCTTAAAGTTTTTCTATATTGAACAATGGACTTGACAGATTTTGCATAAACCTAATCATTTTACCTCTTACATACAATTTGATCAATTTATACCATAAAACGTCTTAATGTTTTGCATTATCAAAGGAAATGTTACCGAACTTGCTACAATAACTATATAACCAAACGCTTTGGTAAAATCAAAGGCAGCATACATTCGTTTTTCGCTGTTTATAGTATGTTTGATAAGCCCATGTAGGATAAAAAATATTGTCAATCATGCCCATTTACCTCTTAAATCCAGCCTGAGCTTCGATGTAATCATGGTAGTTTTCAGCCCATTCTATGAATCTTATTATTGCCCTTCAGTTTAAGCACTCTATTTGCAGGTACGTATTACTGTCTAAATATGATACTCATCACCACTTCCATATTCCTTAACGTGTTCGTCGCCAATCTGTCGTACTATGGAGCAAGGTCGTCTATCCCAAAACCTTTGAAAAAGGTAAGAATTATACAGAGATTATGTAACTGATGGGATCAGTTATAGGAAAATCCATCACGAGATGGTAGACGTGTGGTTCTTTTCACGAACGAGCGTATGCGATGAGCGAAAAAAACCGTCTATCATCGAGTGAAGAATGTCCCTATAATCGAACCCAGTAGTTAAATAATCTGTTTATTACATTATAACTCAGTTTATGTATGCGCTTAACAGAAATTATGTGCTTTATTGGCGTCATGACTCAACGTCACAGTTGGTTATTTTTGTGTTAGATAGAGTCTGGTCTCAGCGAGTTGACTTGTTTAAACACCGAGATGGGCATGCCCATCGAGGTGTTTAAATAACCAAAGAGCTGAGACAGACTCTGTCTTTTTTGTAGAATGGTGTAATACTGTGATGTCATAATGACCGTATCTAAATTTCTCTATCTGATAGTTGTAGTTCGGTATACGCCCCTTTAGTTACCCTAAATTAAACGATTTAATGTTTTGCATTATCAAAGGAAATGTTACCGAACTTGCTACAATAACTAATATTTAGCGATTATAAATATTCTTTCACAGAGAAATCCCAATATGTCACCCATAGAAATGTAATAAAAAGCATTGTAGCATTCTCTTTGTAATAGCACAGGTGTAAATCGTTTAATTGAAAATAACTCCTGTCAGAATAACAGTTAAAATAACTGTTAGAATAACAAGTTAGAGTATGGCAGGGAGCTGAAATGGACATGCTACAAAACAAAAGAGTATGGTTTCATAGTTTAATAATATTTTATTGCAGATATGTTACAATACATCAATTCAATATCACAATATTCATAGAAACATATGCAACTGGATTGAACTACACGGTATTACAACATTAGTTACAGCTACGCCCATCTCGATGTATAAACCAACTCAATGAAACCATACTATATCTATTACTTATTCTACTACTACTCTATAAAAGTAGATGCAAAAGTCAAACACGAAAAAATGCAGTCCACCGGAAGTACGCTTTGAAAAATTCAGGAAGTACAAGGGTAACGAAGCGAAAAGAGTTGACCACAGTGGTCCCGCCTTGGTTACAACAATGATCCCGTCTTGGTGACAACAATGGTCCCACATTGGTGACAACAGTGGTCCCGCCTTGGTGACAACAGTGGTCCCGCCTTGGTGACAACAGTGGTCCAGCCTTGGTGAAAACAGTGGTCCCGCCTTGGTGACAACAGTGGTCCCGCATTGGTGACAACAGTGGTCCCGCATTGGTGACAACAGTGGTCCCGCCTTAGTGACAACAGTGGTTCTGCCTTGGTGACAACAGTGGTCCCGCCTTGGTGACAACAGTGGTCCCGTGTTGGTGACAACAGTGGTCCCGCCTTGGTGACAACAGTGGTCCCGCCTTGGTGACAACAGTGGTCCCGCCTTGGTGACAACTGTGATCCCGCGTTGGTGACAACAGTGGTCCCGCATTGGTGACAACAGTGGTCCCGACTTGGTGATAACAGTGGTCCCGCCTTGAGGACAACAGTTGTCCCGACTTGGTGACAACAGTGGTCCCGCCTTGGTGACAACACTTGGTGACAACAGTGGTCCCGCCGTTAGTGGTTTAAACCAGGTTCTAATGTGCACCAAACTTCACTATTACTCAATGGTTGTCCCAATTAAACACCGCCGCCATATGATAAACCCAATTTCAAACGTTTATTCAGAAAATTGATAGGCGCTAGACAGTCCTTTATTAAACGTATTGTCTCTGTTTACATTAGTAAACTGTAAATTAAAAAAAATAGATATACATGAAACAAAATCATGTAATAAACCTTAAGAGGTTGCTAATGAATTATTTGTGTTCTGCATTTTTAAATATATAAATATTTTGTTATTCTTGTAATGCGTAAGGCCCTATCAAACCTATGACGGGGAGAATAAACGGACCACGGGATGTTAAAAAAAGAAGAAAAAGCTTGTTTAGTCCTTTATGAACATGTAATTGGATATCAACGTCCAAAACTTGATCACACTTGCGATACTCATGACAAATGAAAACTCACGACAAAGCGATAATCATGACAAAGCGATACTCACGACACAGCAGGTATACAACATGGCCGACAAACATAGTCGGTAATCTGCAAAACTGCATAAGTATAGGTTATATTATCGTTTGAGTTAAGCATGTGTATTTCAAAATCTAATTAGTATGTTCGAAACAAAAGAAAACAACATGTATAGAGTTTCCTTCCATACCGTTTCAATGGCTAAGCAGTTAAATTCATCTTTAAATGAAAACATGAACATCTAAGTATTATAAACTGATAATAGAACTATTGAATAACTAGTAAATACATGTATCATGACTCCAGTGTAATTGGTAGAAGCGAAATTTACTGAACTCTACAGTAGAATTGAAATTTGCTGAAAATATTTATAAACCATGAACTGCTTTTTTCCATGCACGATCTTTAATTTTGCAAATTTTATTTTAAATATTTGTTAATTTCAGATCATGTTTCAATTCTTTGCTCGGGCCATGTGCATGGACAATTTAGTTCGGCCGTTTCTAGAGGCGGACAAGAAACGGCTTATTCCTCCTGCAATTCCAGGAATGGGGTTTGTAAATGGTGGCGACGGCAAGTGGCCGAAAAACTGGAAAGGCTCATCCGAGCTTTTGGTTAGAAGAAAGGAAGAATTTGAAGCCGACCCTCAGTTATCTGAAATTGATTTGAAATTGACAGAAATTCGAGAATTTCTTAACTTTTACAGAGAGAGGTTAGACGATAGGGACAAGAAAGAAAAGATAGCAAAAGAGTGGAAAGCATTGGGTTTGATATTTGATAGGATATTCTTCTATGTGTACCTTGTGACAATTTTGGTATCACTAACTGTGGTGTTGTCGGTCATATTTATGAGCAGCTGATATTAATCGGGTTAGTTGTTCTACATGCTTAAGGTCACGCGGCGAAACATTAGTTCGATGACGATGGGCTTTCGCAAGGTATTCGTGCTGTTCAATTTAAATGGATGACATCTAGAATGACGTGTTACCAAATCCAGGAAAACAGCTGAAGTTAAAAAGCAATAAGTCATCGTAGATAGTAGAGAAACATCATGTACTGATTTGTTGGTAAACATTCTACTGAGCGGTGTCGCGCAGCTCTATCTCATATAGTTTCATCATTGCGTCGGCAATGGAGAGCGGTCATGTTGGCAGAGCGGTAAAGAAAAATATAAGCATATATACACTTATATATAGTGTATATATACTAGGCGGATATTTGGTCCATTACAGCATGAATAAACGTCATTATTCTCTCACTTAATTTATGGTCGCATAGCCAAATATCTAGACACCATGTTTCCTGTTCCTTGTTAGGATATTTTAGTTGAAAATATGTTAATACAATCAGACGAGAAGAGGCATTTTTTTTAAACATTATACATTACAAAATTGTGTAAGGTGGAAATTACTTCATGCCTATACTTTCTACTGTGTCTAGATAGTTGGCCATAGATAGTTGGCCATAATAAGTTTTTTACAATAGCATTAACTTTCACTTTTATGACTTTCATGCTTTTTCTATTTTCTTGTCTTTTTCTCATACTATATATGAATATATTGACATGCGTATTTAAACCGTGGAGTTGTAACTACAACAATTGTCTTGAATCAACCAGTTCATGATTGTTTTGGAAACACAAAGGTTCCGTACATTTTATTCTAATCACGATTGCCGTTGCCAGCTGTAATCACGATTGTCAGCTGTAGTCACGATTGCCATAATGCAGTCAAGATTGCCAGCTGGTGTCACGATTGCCAGCTGTATTCACGATTGCCAGCTGCAGTCAAGATTGCCAGCTGCAGTCACGATTGCCAGCTGAAGTCACGATTGCCAGCTGCAGCGATACTGGTTGTTTAAGTTTCGGAACATTGTAACATATCATTAAACAACTGATTAGATCAGGTTTATAGATTTTCTATAAGCATTCCAAATCCACATAAACCGTCGTAATTTTGAAGGAATACGACCTTTTACCAGCTATATTGTATATTGACATCGGATGTTTGTTATCGGAATCTTAGCTATATTTACCATGTAGTTTAGATTATATGAAAACCAATTTTATGAATTTCAAAAGAAGACATATTTCTTTAGAAGCACTTTTATCACCACTTACTAATTTAATCAACAAAGTTATCACGTCCTGTGGGATGTTTTGCTACTGAAACGGTAGGAACTGTTGGGCAGTATGAAAATCTCATCTATTGTATAATGTACGGACTTTTGTTGATTCGTCAAAGCAGTCTTTTCGATGCATTGGGTATTTTTCATATGCATATAAATGTCACGTGATGTATTATTCATCCAATCAGTATAATACGATTTATTCTACCACAGCACACAAAGCACGTGCCATGAACATATTGATGGATGGTCACCAAGCACGTGCCATGAACATATTGATGGATGGTCACCGAAAAATATTTCGAGTATCAAGAGTATCAACTTTCATTCCAAACATAATGACTGCATGTTTCACTGAGTCTGTTTTTGATTTTGTATAAACACGCACATTTGCATCGGTGGTTACCCTTCAATGTGTTTGTTTTTAATAATCACAACACGTTTGATTATGTGTATGAAAAATACTAAAAAGGAGTGTTCATATTTTAATGATTGTTTAAAATTTTATTTTTGTATACTTATCTTAATCACCTGGGTTGTAGGATAGTCTTTCACGATTTTCAGGTTCCAGCTTCTACTGGCATATACATCTCTACCAGAACTTCTTCCCCTAACAATTACTTCCCAACATCCAGATTTATTCGCAAATTTCTGCGCAATCATTTGTCATAAATGATGGATGGCACACAATTTTGCGTAAATAAATTCGCTCTCCTAGACATTTCAATTTCATTTTGTTCCAACTGACCCTCAGATGGTATATCAATATTCGTTCAGTCATCATGATGCAGTAAGAGAGTATGAAACATAAAACTAGAATAGAAGAAGACAATCAATTTTCCGTAAATAAAATTTGGACATGCAAAGAGATACAATTTATAATTTAGATGGTAAAGATAGTCTCATTCATATAATAACGTATTATCTGTATTATATAATCATAGTAATTTATTTCATATACCAATTCCACGGCAGAGCTATCCTCTTCCAATCGTTTCCATGTTATTTATAACATTCCACGCACATTAAAACAGTTTTAATTTGCGAAAGGAGAGCTCTATTTATTTATGCTTAAATTGTAGGTGACATTATGTTATAAGCTATGTTTGATGTTGTTCATGACCGATGCAGTCATCATCAAACGGACCAAATGAGAAACGACGACTCTGTAAATGTGGTGACCAGCATACCATCAAGAATCAGACATGTTTGCGAATGGTATAGCCATCTTTTATCTGACGACCAACTTCCTGAAAGATTTGCGTTTCCAAATTTTAATTTTTATTAATATAACTAATCGGTTTTATTGATTTGGAAATTCTAATTCATGCTTCTAAATAAAAGGAGCAAAACAACAGTTCGCACAAATTTTAATTTACCAAAAACAGCAAGATATAAATTACAAATCATGAGTATTGTTGTATCGATACGTTTAATAAATCGAGGATTTTGCTAGTTTTATTAAACATATCAAAACAATATCAGCGGTTTGATGTCAGTTGAAAGATGGCAAACAGATTATGGCCGTGAAGTTAAGTGTTTAGATACAATTAACCCATACCCGGTAGAACCTCACACGTTATATAGTGTGACGATGCCTTAAAGCAATATTGTTAAACAATATTGTTATTTAAAGTGTCCGATTTTTAGCTCTACTGGCCATAAGCCAGGCGAGCTTATGCGATGGCCCATTGCTCGTCGTCAGTCCGTCTTCCGTCAGTGTCATCTTGCTCCCTTGATAACGTGTGTAAATGGTTTTGGATGTTTACCATATTATATTTGAAAGTTTGTTTTAATAGGATCTTGAACGCGGTCGACGATTGGAAAATGAAGCATGCGTTATATATATATTGTCTTTATTTTTATGTAAATAGACAATTTCAGCTTATTTGCTCAATTTGTTTAACTAAATTATATTGGATGTTCTTTACAGTTTCCCACAAGGTTTACTAGACAGAAATCGTGATAATATAAAAAATAAGCAAATTCCACATGAACTGTGCCCTTCTTTACCTAAAATATAGTGAGGTTTTAAAATGTGTTCCTAGGTTTAAATAAGATCTTTCAAAACATTGACAATGAGTAAAATTCATGCCTGAATTTTAGAAGCAATAGTTCGTGCATTTTTGTCTGTCTAGAACTTCTTTTTTTCCATCCGATTTTCCATCCGAATAATTAGTACTTGGTCAATGTATAAATCTCATTAAACTGTCGGATAAGTTTTTACATTTACAATGAGGTTGAGCTTCTATAATAAACTAGGTGGAAGCGACAGCGCGAAAGAGAATAACTCTATGTTCTTTAAAATAAGTCTCTAAAGCAGGCAGTCAATTTCAAAGAAACTTGAAAGAATATTCCTTATTCAAAAATGTATTCTGTATGAGTAATGTTTACCAGTAGAGCGTATCGGTCCTCTTGGGCTTCCTGTGTATTTTTGTTCAAGGTGATGTGAAAATACTAAATTGTTTATTGTCTTCAGGGCTCAAAGTCTAAATCTAAAACTATAAAACTGTTGCTATATTTAACCTAACTATCTCTCAATGCTTATACATGTAACGACTTCCAAATACTTAGCTTACACTGAAAATATACTCCCCACGTTTATTCTCTCAATCTCTGATCAATGCATGTTTTTTATGTTTGTTTTTTTATTTTATCGGTTTTAATTTCACTTATGCAGCCTTTGGAGCAGTGTCCATTCCAGTACCAAAACAGCTTACATTTATTCAACCAGAAACATTTTCCACCTGTGCGTGCGACATTACACTTTTCTTTATGCACCTTAATCTCTGGATCTGAAATTGCACCGGGCACATCGATGTTGTTGAAATAACGATTTCCTTGTGGTGTAGTCCGTGATTTATTGATTGTATAATACACACTGTGTTCAAGTATTTCGTCAATACCCGCAGTATCCTTCAAGATACATACACTAATTCTAGATATAATAATAATTCTCAAAATAAAAGTGTATATTGCGTATTTCAAAGATGACACTGAACTTTATTGCTTTGAACTGCAATAAACGTCCACGACGTCTATGGATATCATCAGATGATATTTCATTACCGGTTCAGTTTTAGGTCACACATTTTGTGTTTGTGCATTTCTCATTACGCAACAATCGGTGTGCGCGTTTTCCAAACATTTCATGGGAATTCATCTTCGTTTTGTCAGTCATCTTATCTTCATGCTCCTTTTAGCGTTAGATCTCTTTACATAATTGATATCATAATTATAAATATATTGTGGTCTCTATAGAAAAAGAAATACGTTTTGACTTGGTCCTCGCCGCTGTGGGTTCTAGCCCTCATGGGACCAGGAATCTTTATCTGTGGCTTGCTAGGATCTTCTTCCACCAAAGCTGGAAAGTCGCAATAGGATCTTAGCTGTTGGTACTACTTTAAAATCCAGTTCAATTCAATTAATTTCCAAGTACCCAAAACTTCAAGTTGAGACTATATATATCATGTATCGTCACAACATAAATGCTATACATTCTCTTCCTGTATAGTCTAGATCATCTGCGATGCTTGAGTGTTTGTATTTAAAATCAAGCGTCGATGATTATCATGACCACTTCCTGAAATGCTTTATTTTGGTATTTCTTGCCGATCTGTTTTTATGTAACACTCTCATGTTATGACATGTTGGTTGTGCTTTTTTATAATGCTCTGTTTGTGTTATACGTTGTTTATATGTTTATATAATACTCTGGCTCTCTGTTATATGTTGTTTCTGTGTTTCTACTTTGAGCCCCGTTTGTCAGATGGAAATATGACATAAATCAATTGCAATATGTGTTATATATATGTATGTATATACCAGTATGTGTATTTACTAATGTTATGTTTGCGGACAGAGAATAAGTTTGTATTTACCAGTATATGTTTACAAGAAAGCTTTGCTAATGTGTGTGTGTGTGTGTGTGTGTGTGTGAGTGTGAGTGCAGCGAACAAGCATGTATATATTACTATTATATGTGTACCGGAAATCGAATAAAACTTATTTATTAGTATTATCATGTACTTATGTGTATAGTGTTACATGCTAACGGAACAGCGAGTAAATAAGCAGATAGTACTATTATAATGTCATAGACAGCGAAAAGTGCGTATATTAGTAATACATGTGTGCGGTTAAATGTGTATTTATTAATATTACATGTGTACGGGACAGCGAAGAAGTATGTATATATGTATATAGTGTTAAATGTGAACGGGACAGCGAGTAAATATGTAAATACTACTGTTATAGTGTACGGGACAGCGACTATGTATGTGTAGATTAGCAGGGTCTTCCACAGGACATTTAAGAGCATATTCACCCTATCCCTTAATTCTTAAATCTAATTTCTCCTACCCTTTAATGAACCCGTTATCCTTTGATATATTTTCCCTATCCCTTAAAAACACCAATAAATCTCAAAAATGCATTATACCTGTCTATAAATAGCTCTTAAAAATTCTTTCATTTATAGTTCAACTATACTTCAAATTGCATTTAAATAAATAATGATCCGTAAAAATATTATTCACCCGAAGAGTACGTCCCTTGCACACCCACCCCATGACATTCAAATTTAATTTCCCCTATCCCTTAAATAATTTCTGTGGAAGACTCTGATTAGTAATAAATGTGCACGGGAAAGCGAATACATGTATAGTTACTCGTGTTATTGCGAATAAGTATGTAAATAGTATTATGAACTATCATTAATCGAAATATGTTTGTATAAATTTAGATATCGTAAAACGTATTGTAAAGAGCAGAAATGACAGTTGTATAAATATTCGGTGGGCGTATATATATATATATAAATAATGCAGGGACAACCACTGTCATGTCAATAGCTACATTGTTCTCTGTTTAGTTCTTAAGAATAATACAGGGTGAGAAGGTTCTAGGCCCATTTTCCATATTTTATCTCGATGTACATGGAATATGAGCATGGCATAGGCGCCATATAACTTTTTCATGTATTGGTGCGCCTTAAAACCCCAATTCAATCAATAGAATAATACGGCATACGTCCGGCATCCACTACGTCAGAAATATAGTAAATACATCGAGTATGCACTTAGGAACTATGTCCACTCATGTGGAATCCGATTGAAATTGCATTTAACAAAAAAAAAATAATAGAACTCAGAACATGCTGAATATTTTTACACTTGCAGGTTAATATGTTTACACCTTTATCTAAACGTAGCTATACTTGAATAATAAGTACAAACTTGATAAAAGTGTGTGTTGATCCATACTCAGCTTATGTCATACTCAAGAACATGTGTGTATTGACTAATTCACATATCTATCAGGTATGTATTTATAATTCAAGAGTAGCACCGCCTAGATAAATGTGTAAATATATTAAACTGGAAGTTTTATGTAAACATATATTTGAGATTATCTGAGCTTGTTTGTTGCAATATCAATGGGATTACACAAAAGGGTTTATAATCCTTACTATTTCGTGCATAACACTGAATTCTTACAGCTATTGTGGTTTATGTAGAAATCCATACTTGTTACGTTTTACAAAATTGCTGTTTAACGAATATGAAAAATGTGATATTACGAATACTGGGAGCTTTTGTCGCTAATGTAAATACAGCTATGTGTTTATAAAACGTTTTGGCTATGTTGTAAACATGTTTAGATTATACTGCAACGTGTATTGTTTGTTGTCATTAAATATAAATCATACATCCATATTATGCAAACAGATAAACGATTATAGCATGCTCAACAGGAAACAGGCAAGCACAATTGAGACTTGTTTTGATATAGAATATGCTGCAAATGTGTATTGATTGTTGTTGTTAAATTTAAATTCGATTTCTATTATGCAAACAGATAAACGGCTATAGTATTGCTGAACACGAAACTGAAGACTTGTTTTAACTTAGAATATATACTGCAAATTTGCATTGTTTTTTGTTGTTAAATATATATTCTAACTATATTATGCAAACATATATCTACTATAGGTATGTATTACATATATACTACTATAGGTATGTATTAAATATATACTACTATAGGTATGTATTAAATATATACTACTATAGGTATGTATTACATATATACTACTATAGGCATGTATTACATATATACTACTATAGGCATGTATTACATATATACTACTATAGGTATGTATTAAATATATACTACTATAGGTATGTATTTAATATATACTACTATAGGTATGTATTACATATATACTACTATAGGTATGTATTAAATATATACTACTATAGGTATGTATTACATATATACTACTATAGGTATGTATTACATATATACTACTATAGGTATGTATTAAATATATACTACTATAGGTATGTATTAAATATATACTACTATAGGTATGTATTACATATATACTACTATAGGCATGTATTACATATATACTACTATAGGCATGTATTACATATATACTACTATAAGTATGTATTAAATATATACTACTATAGGTATGTATTAAATATATACTACTATAGGTATGTATTACATATATACTACTAAAGGCATGTAATACATATATACTACTATAGGCATGTATTACATATATACTACTATAAGTATGTATTAAATATATACTACTATAGGTATGTATTAAATATATACTACTATAGGTATGTATTACATATATACTACTATAGGCATGTATTACATATATACTACTATAGGCATGTATTACATATATACTACTATAGGTATGTATTACATATATACTACTATAGGTATGTATTACATATATACTACTATAGGCATGTATTACATATATACTACTATAGGTATGTATTACATATATACTACTATAGGTATGTATTACATATATACTACTATAGGTATGTATTACATATATACTATTATAGGTATGTATTACATATATACTACTATAGGTATGTATTTATAATTCAATATATCATGCTCTACATGACACAGACAGGCAGAATTGAAGATTTTTGTTTCTTTTTCTTTTTTTCAAAATACATTGTTGAAATAAGTATTCCACAGAAATGTAACATTATTTTAAAGAAATGTAACATTGTCTTAAGGCAATGCAATGTTGCACCAACTTAATATTTCTCGAAAATGTTCAAATATATGTATATTAAGTAGTTATATAAGTCACCCAAAAGTAAACATTCAAACAAAAAAAATGAAAAATAAAAGCAATTTATGCGAACCACAAATATAAAAGGATTTACACCAGGGATACCGCCTTGAAAAGGTCAGTGGCAAAACGGCCGCTGGTGGTCTTAACCATTTTTTGGATTCTGCAATTAAACGGGACTGTTTCAATAAAGAAAATCCGGCAGTCTAAAATACCAAGAAGCATTAATAGGCTATAGCACAGAGATGATCATGCATATATGAATATAAAAATAGGCTATAGCACAGAGATGATCATGATCATGCATATATGAATATAAAAATAGGCTATAGCACAGAGATGATCATGCATATATGAATATAAAAATAGGCTATAGCACAGAGATGATCATGATCATGCATATATGAATATAAAAATAGGCTATAGCACAGAGATGATCATGCATATATGAATATAAAAATAGGCTATAGCACAGAGATGATCATGATCATGCATATATGAATATAAAAATAGGCTATAACACAGAGATGATCATGCATATATGAATATAAAAATAGGCTATAGCACAGAGATGATCATGATCATGCATATATGAATATAAAAATAGGCTATAGCACAAAGATGATCATGCATATATGAATACAAAAATAGGCTATAGTACAAAGATGATCATGCATATATGAATATAAAAATAGGCTATAGCACAGAGATGATCATGCATATATGAATATAAAAATGGGCTATAGCACAAAGATGATCATGCATATATGAATATAAAAATAGGCTATAGCACAGAGATGATCATGCATATTTGAATATAAAAAGCCCGAACTGTACGTCATAAACTAAAATATAAATTAATAACATTTTCGTTTTTAACTCTTAATCCGCAATGAACAATATGTTTTTAACACCAGGTGCCCCTTTTTAAAATAATTTTAAAAAATGAGATATATGGTCCTATAGAAACCACAGCGTCCAAACGCAGTGGCATCGTAGGTCCGCACTGTACTGCAAAAAATGAGCAATATTTAATTAAGTATACAGTAAAAAATACAAAATACAACATAAAGGGTGGTGAAGACAGAGTTACCGATTTGGAACGGTCAGTAGGCAATAAGGCCTACAGGTTAGCTTGAATCGAGTTTATGTGAACGCAATCCTCGCTATTATCCTGTCTTCAGCGCCCAAAGAGACAAGACAATGTAAACAAAACTATATCCCATCAAAAGGAATACTTTAACAATAAAGTTCACATCCAGAGAAAATAACAAAAGAAATAAGATGTTGTTGTAAAGCTATATAAAATACAAAATAAGAAACATCTCAGGATGTATCCAGAATTGTACTAAACGACCACAGCCAAAGAGAAGACCAATCTAGGGTACGACCAGAAAACCCGAGGGACGAGAGATCATGCACCTACTGATGCATACTATTTTAATAAAGAAAACAACTAGGGGTTATGTATGTGAAAAAGAAATAAGGCATATGTAATTTGTTATGTATATGTATGGCCTTGACCTGATTTAAAGGTATAACACAAAGTATAATGGCATATACACTCATAGAAATAGTTGTGATCAGTATTGAAATAATACGAAACAATCGCTGAACTATTAAATCAATACGTCCCCCTTATTGATACACAACATAGGTGGCTTTGAAGTAGAATACTGCTTAAGCCGGTGCTAGGGGCGTGAGAGGTGTTACTTCTCATGAACAGACTCAATAAGACCGAGTCTGCTGCTTTATTCTCTTAATTGTGTTTGTTGCTCCCATAGGATCACCTTTATCAGTATTTATACTGAAGTTGCGCATTGTTGATTCAGAACTGAAACTATGTTGTTTTAATTTGGTTTGATGTGATAATGTGTATAAGCATTTATATTTATTTGAACATTTGCAAAACTACTTAAATAACGTTGTTTTGCAAGTTTTATCATTTTTGGTTGAAAACCAATTAAGAAATACTTTTTTTTTTTAACAAATCCTTTATTTTCTATATTTACATCCCCAGTTAAATGTTCATCAAATAAAGAGGTAGAACGAAAGAAAACTTTCTTTTACAAATCCTGTGTGTTTAACGGTTACGACAGCAACGTATTTATTAACCAGTTGATTAGAATCATTATAATAATTCAGTGTCATATTGCTATTTAAAAAAAAGAAATACATAAAGATATAAAAGAAGTAAGAAAATAGATGGTGTAGGAAAACAAACAAAAAATCATAGGAAAGAAAATACCCAGTGGGAAAGTAAAAACGACTGCAATACCAAAATAACAACGGATTGTCACTGGGGGTCAGAATGCAGAGTACCTTATTTTAAGTCACATACAACATTTGGCATAATACTGTTGTTTTTGCCCCTGATTAGGGATATACTTCTTCCAAATAGGTGTCATCATCATCATGTTGTCATGATCATCATCAGTATTGTCGGGAGTGTCACGTGAGTGGTACGTGAGTGATGACAGAAAAATATCAACGTGGCTCCTGTTTGTCGTAAGCGAAACAATATGTTAACATGCTAATTAGCTGAACACTTTGAGGTTATGTTAGTGAAAAAGTGTAGATCCAATCTGAAAAAAGCACGGTGTGGTTCCCAGACAAGAACGGGGCCACTGTTTAACCAGACAGAATGGTAAACTGCCCTCGATTTCATGGTCATTCTGTCATTTGTGTCATGTTCATTTAGTATTCGTCATAATCCCTGTATTGTATCAAGTGCTATTTGATTGTTGGCAGAAAACAATGACCATGGCTCAGAAAACAATGACCATGGCTCCGGCGAAAACTAAGGTGTCAACAACAGAATGTGAAGCAATTCTCCATTTCTGCATGTGAGTTGGGTTTATGAGCGTTGCGCATACTTTAATTTCGGTGCAAATGATGGATGGCCTGGAATATTCATTCCTGTAGGTGCCATATAACCTGATCGTGTTGGTGGGCCATAAACCTCAATTCAGCTCATCCATTCTGAATAATTGTATCTTGATATCAACGCAGATTGTGGGTAGGTCTGAAATAATGAGCATTTTTGTAGACGCTAAATTAGAACATATTATATTTGTGCCATAAAACCTAATTGTATCTTGCTGCAAAATACAAGCAGTTTGATGAATACATTCATTAGTAAAATGTGTATTATTATTATTGTTCATATGTCAGAGTTGCTGTGTCATGATTAACATTGTATTATGATTGTATGCATGGAAACAAACGCAATTAGGTTATTCCTTGAGATGTATTCCTAGTTGTAATATTAGGATGTTAAAGGGCGTCAATCTTGAAGTGTATATGAAGCGTTATTCTAATACACCGCACTATATAGCCTAGTTTAAAATATCCCAACGATATATCACTGTAACGTTTGCAACGTTAGGAGAATAAGCAAGTCAATGCGAAAGATATCACTCCGGGCTCGTGGAATTATTGTTTACAACTGAACTCCAAATGGTGATATATTACACGATAATTCACCGTAAATGATGTTCTATTTCTTAATTCTAACACGACCACCGCAGTCTTTCATGTACACAAAGAAGAGAGACAGATGTATGTTATTCTACGATGCAATACAGCTATTCCATTAATACCCCGCGTATATTTCATCCGTTGGAAGTGCCACGTTACATGACGTCACTTGTTCATATACGTCACGAAGACAAACTCAACAGTAGTTCTAATGAAATGTTAATTACAACTAACTTGACATGCTCCCAAACATGCTCCCCATCATATGCATCAGTACATATAACATTAATAAGCATCTTGAACAAGCTGAGAACGTTTGACGTCATACAGCGCAAGATATATGACGTAAGCAATGACTTACTTGTTTGTCACGTGACTACTAGTGTAACGAAACGAACTTTGCATACGGGGGCGCCCAATGGAACAGCCTGTAAACATAGCAGCCTGATTACCTTGACCCCTGAGATAATATATAGTGCCCCAACAATTGACATGTCGCCAGTACTTTGATATCTCCGCCCTATTGTTGATGTCGGAGTATATTGATAATAGTTTATATAACATAGTTGCACGTGATTTATACATGTGCTGTTGTTTGTCGGAGATATCGTTCTGGTTTGATTGGTGGAAATGGATAAATGATTGACAAGTGGCGACATGTTAATAGCGTAAGCAATGGGGTTATTGATGTGTTAGAATCGAAATAATAAATACGTACCTGTATTTTATCGGTGAATAAAATGCAGTTAGTCGTTCGGATGCGAGTAATTAAATCACTCGTTCTAACGCACTCGTGATTTAATTACTACGCATCCGAACTCCTAACTGTATTTTATTCACCGATAAAACACAGGTATATATTTATTATTTCTTAAATAACAGCATCTTGATTTATTAATACATTATCATTTCAACTTTAAACCTGTATGCATAAAATTAAATACAATTTTGAGATTTCAATTGTCTTCGATATTTTACCAAATGTTGAAATATAGTACTGGTGCAATATAGTCAGCAGTTAATAATATGGAAAACAAATTGCTTTAAACTAGTCTAATAATTGATTTTAACGATTGCAAATTATGTAGAAAAACAAACGGCACGCCGAGTTTCAAACACATCAAGATTGATGCTTGTCCCTTTAAATAACAACTACCAACTGGTCAAACTGGAAAGGTTTGACTTAAAATTGGTTTGATCTTGTACGTCGTTACGTGTTTGAAATATTGAATGGTTATATATGTGTACAATGGGTGTGATGGGTGTGATGGTGTCAGGTGTGTTACTATCTGCGTGTGTGCGTGCATGCGTACGTGCGTGCGCGTGTATGTAATATTGTCGGAATTAATTTTATACACTATAGTTGTTTTTGTATTATATGTAGTATTAATAGAATATAAACTGTATATCTTCACAAATAGTTCATCGATGATGCTTAACCTATACATGTTAACTATGTTATGTAAAGTCGTTCGCTTTTGATAGCTATGTATGGATTAATGTAAGAAGAACCTCAAATCTACGTATGTGACAAAGAACTTAATAGTTAGAAACCTACGGACTCACCGGTCAGGGTAATAATGACATAAGCTGGTACATCGGTACGTCTTTTAGCCAACCGCTATATTGGTAATAGAGGAACCTACATGAGTACAGTGCTTGTGGTAGTAGCGGTTCATCGGTAATAGCGGATCAGTTTATGTTTACATTTCATTTATTCAGCTCATATGTTTTTTATGAAACTTTCCATATTTGAAGATTGAGCATATGAGCATACAACTATACATTAGCGCAAAGATTCGGCACATGTTTCCTTGAGTAACTACCCATTTAGTGTAGCACCTAACAAGAAACGTGATATGTTACTGCCTGAAGAATGTGAGATATTTAAATGAAAAATAAAATACAGTTAAATTGAAATGAAAAATGAACAGATGCTTGTTAATACACTTTGGTGTAAAATGCTCAGGCCTGATCATCAAAAGATCCATGATTTGGAGTTTTATAGTTATAGTTTTATATCCATGGTTCGACTTTAAGGGACATTGATTCCGTAAAAAGGCAAAATGGCAGATTTCCAACAGTTAACTAACACAAATATAACGCATAGTTCATAATAATTTTGGTTAGCTTATTGCTGAGAGAGCAGAATCTAGTAAGAAACTGTCTTGAAAGGTTTCTTTAATTTTAAATTTACGCTTTTAGCCATAGTGATCCTTTACTACCCAATGCACTGTACTCATTCATTTTTGAATTTATTAAACGAGTTGGCAAAATGATATATTGCGAGGCTCTTGCCGAGCATTATATCATTTTTGCTAACGAGTTTAATAAATTCAATAATGAATGAGAACGAATGTCAGATTCTATTTATTACATAACTTATAACGTCACATTATGTCAGAAAATGTTATACCACTAGTGGAATATCGAAAATATTGAATGGTGTTATTACACTCCCACACCGCATGTTATGTGATAATATGTTATTACATTGTTTTTCTTGACGACAAAAGTCAATGACGATATAAGCCAATGAGTCGATAATTATGAAACTAGAAATAATGTGAATCTCAATGAACAATGCATTATTGGGTCAAGAATCAAACGATGAAAATTTACTCAAACAAACGAACCCCTATTTCACAAGAGTGTATACATATTTGAGAAACGGAACTATTGTAGAAAATGCATACTGATAAGGACGATCCTTTGGAAGCAACAAATACAACCAGGAGAATAAAGTAGCACACTCTGTTTTATTGAGACTGTACATGAGAGGTAATGTTAGAAGCAACACCTGTCACGACCCATAGCACCGTCTTAAGCGGTATTCTACTTCTAATCCACCTATATAGGGCTCGTTGATGCGAAAAGACTAGTAAAAATAACACTTCTGATTTGGAGAACGGGGAGACTTTTTACAGTCACCACTCTGGACTAAACGAACGCTAGTGTGAATGTTAATAAATACTGATAAGGAAGATCCTTTGGAAGCAACACGCACAAGGATTACCACCAGTAAAAGTAACACTTCTGATTCTAGCAGGGAGAGACTTTTTACAGACGCCACTCTGCACTAAATTAATACACAGTGTAAGAAATGATGTGAAAAGAAATGAGATTTACGAAAGAAGCCAGAATGCAAAACTTTCATCTACCAATTCCTAAGACTTTATAAATTGTTCAGTTTCGTCCAATCCGATATATGATGCTGACTTAAACAAGCAAGTAGTTCCGAGTAATTAATTACTACGCGATGTGATATCGATATCGAAATCGCTTATTTCAGAAAGAAGAAAAACAAAAAAGCTAATAAAATGTATAAACTTTAGTTGTATAGGTAACGTGTCGAAGACAGTGTTATCGGTGTCTCTATCCTGAAAAATAAAGGCAATGTGTCGCACTACTTCCGGCGTTTCGTGATCATGGCGCGAACAAGGAAAATCATAAGCCACCTTTCACTGGCGTTTTTGACTAAACATTTTCAGAAAATATTCTATTTACAAAACATCACTACCTTTTTATTTCTTAACTATGTATATTTATAACATCCTTTTGGTTTTGAAAGGATCCTTCCCATTTCAAATCAAGTAACACACGTTAACGAAAAAATTAAAGGTGTGTCCCCTATTCCTATATCTCCTTCCGGTTGTGAGCTATATAGAGAGTTCCGGCATTCAGTTTCTAGATCTGCCCTCTATTGTTCCTTGTTCAAGTTCCCACAAACATTGACCATGTGTCTACTGCATTTTAGAGGTGTTTGTGGGACGACACGTGCTTTTGGTACAGGTGTTACTATCAATTGAACTTTAATTGTCTCAAACCTCTTGTGGGTATAAGCTTGACTGACAGATCGGAACTATGTAATGTAAGAAGGTGTTAATTCGTCGTTTACCTTGTGAGAGGGTGACGACAACACATTAACAAACACGTAAAAAAATATAAATGTAAACAAATGTGCACCTGATGTACCCGTTTATGCCATTGTCACTCTATAACCAACTCGTTCATTTTACACCGTCTAAAGCAAATAATTCATTTGTAGGCGTGTGATAATACTCATGTGGATGTGCCATTCGACCATGTTCTATATATACTACTCAACGTTTGCTTAGCACCAAGATTTCAACTCGACATTTTACGATGGCTGGTTTTACCAACAGCATAAAACTCAACAATTAATTTTGTTTAACGATTAATTTATTTTGTTTAACGATTAATTTATTTGAAATGCATTATTTTATTGTCAAAAAAATCATTAGAAAGCAATTTCCTTGAGTATTTTTGTATGTCACATAATACAGTTTCACGCGGTATTTGGGGTGAAATATGGAAAAGATTTTGGTGCTTAACGAACTTGGAGTACTGTATATAAGATGTGCAAACCATTTAGTAGTACATTGTGATCTGTATGTTGCATACGTTGTGCTTTCACTAGGTGTTAAGTTGTCATGTAATGCACGTCACACAGTCTTAAGTATTTGCCCAAAATGTATGTGATATCGAACAATAATAAAACCTTTATCACAATTGTCTTTGTCGTCTTGTGTCAATGATCCGTCTTGAAGTTATTTACTGTAATTCCCAGAGAGATGGAGTTGCGCTTAATGACAAGTTAGACATAGGCATATATGATGCCAACTTGTTAAGCGCAACAACCTATGGACGCCTCAACCGATTCCACGAACGTCAAAAACATGTTTTATATACATTTAATTAAAAGAAAAGCTATCAGAGATCAGCGCAAATAAAATATTGTGAATATTGTTTTAGCATGAATGGTATAAGGAGACGAGTGGTAAAAATTAAGAGAAAATGTAGAGGTGTATTCATGCTTAAAGAAAGCAGTTAAAGTTTATATATATATATATAGCACTATGAATGGAGAAATTTGGAAATCGTCGAACTAGATAAATACAAAAAGTATTGCAGTCTCGGTTTGATTGAGACTGTTCATGAGCGGTAGTAAAAAGTTCGTGCTATCGTTCACGCCATCTAGCCCTGGGTTGAGCAGAATTCAATATTTAAAATGCCAATAGTGTAGAACTTTGAGCCATCCCGAAGATGGTATGCATATGACGGTGAACATGGAACCTTGAATGCGGTATTTTCACACCATTCCATGGCCAGCGGCGTATGGTCTCAGTTTCTAACAGGTTGACCTAAACGAGAAAACAAGGGACGAAATAAACAAAATGGAATTTAGCTGGGAGCAGAGTTATGAAGCCTGCGTATCACAGGTAACAGTCAAAAGACTAAATTAAAAAGCAGGCAACATATCCTAAGGGTGATTAAACAATATTCAGAACCTTTAAACGTTAGAGTAGTGGAACCGCCTATTCGAAATTCAAGTAAGAAAGCACAAGTAATTGATCGGATCGGGGATAGCCATGGCGGAGTCTTAGTTTATATCAAAGAATCTTTGCACTTTATTCGTAGAAAGGATTTGGAACTAAACCGCCTAGAGTGTATATGGATTGAGATTACACTAAATAACAAACGTATCCTCCTAGGCGTATTCTATAGACCACCTAACTCTGATGCGATTTACAGTAATACGATAGAAGACTCAATAAATCTTGCCGTCGATACAGGCATAACAAATATAATCATTACCGGTGACCTTAATTATAATATGTACTCCCAAACTAGTTTGCGTAAAATTGAATCGCTTTGCCAACAATTCAGTTTCAACCAAACAATTAATGAACCAACACATTTCACTGAAAATTCATCCTCCCTTATAGATATATTATTAGTTTCTGATAACGGTATTTTGCAAACTAGTGATGTAGCTGAACCATTTCTTAATCAAGATCCTATCTATGGTATTTCTAAGTTTAGAAAACAGAAATTTAAATCGTATACTCGACGTGTTCGACTTTATGATCAAGGGGACTACTATCAGCTACGGGAAATGATTGGTTCACTAGACTGGAGAGCATTAGCAAATGAGGACATTAACATTTATGCAAAACAGGTATCTGACAAAATCCTGGAATCAAGTGACTCGTGTATTCCGAACAGAAATATCAAAAAAGACCGTATGAGCTACCATGGATTAATAATACTATTAAACAAATACGTTCAAGGAAACGCGCTTACAAAAAAGCCAAACGCACTAACTCTATAGTTAATTGGGATCAATTTAAACGAATTCAAAATGAAACAGTAGCCTAATACGCAAGTCTAAACAGTCTTAGTATCACACTCTCTCGGAAAATTTAACGTCGGGATCATTTTCTTCTAAAGACTGGTGGAAAACTCTTAAAACCTTTATCAAACCAAACTTTAAACAATCGATACCATCTCTGAATGATGGTGATAAAATTATCACAGATGCTTTTGAAAGGCTATTGTCACCCCTTTTGTGTTTGTGATGTCGTTTACTTTTATTATTACTTTTGCCTTCTTGTTTGTCTGTTTGCATGTTTGTTTCTGTGTCTTGTGGTTGACTGTCCTCCTTGAATGCTACTTTCCCTGTCCGATCTTTTTATATTTCTTTACTAAACAACTATTTTCAAAGTCAAACGCTATTGAATGACGAAAACATTGTTCTTCCAACTATCTACCCGTATGTAAATAACATTAGTCTCCATTTGCTTATAAACTGAGATAATAAGGGTTATGGTCGTACGTCATGGTTCAGCGATCATTGTACGGGTTCGAACACTGCCATGGTCCAAAACATCTTTTACAGAGTATATAATCATCTATAACGTTTTGTTGCATTGAAAACATATTTAAGTTATCCGCTATGTAAATTGATATGAATGTAAATCATTGTCCCCATGGAGAGGATCTCTATAAGCATTTTGCTTTCGTTCCAATCCATTTAACTATTGTATGTAACAATTGTATAATGCGTTATCTTTGAAATAAAATATGTTTAAACCAAAAGTATTTGAGAATGTACCACCGATATATGTAAATATCGGGCTCAGCGATCGCCAAAGATCTCTCAAAGCGAGTAGATATAAAAGTCGAACAGGATATGCCTAGAACGCAGAAACAGACATTCAGTACAATAAAGCATTACTAGGATACATTCAAGCAAACTGTACTACACCGCAGAAATAAAAAGGTTGAAAAACGGGATACGGCATAGGGAAAGCATTTTGAAAAGGTATTTCTACGTTTATGGTTACTTTAGGTCGAAGGAGTAGTCCTTTAGTTATACAAAGGGTACAAATAGTAAACTCATCAACACGACTACAAGTTCTAGAAACGAATAGAAGTAGGTACAAAGTCGAACAGGAAATACAGAATTGCAGAATACATTCAACTAAAAAACACTTTTAAACGAACAACGATGTCAGTGTTAATACGTAGTAAGGCATCTGACATCACAAACACACAAGGACTGAGAATAGGACTGTCGCCTTGGAACGGTTAGTGGCACAAAGCATGCTGGGGGTTAAAATAAGGATCTAGGGTGCAAATCCCACTCTGACCCTAGTGTCATCCCAATAAACGGGACAGTGCAAATTACGATATGCCCGCCTGGTTATATTCTCTAACAACCAACGCAGGATTAATAGGCGATTTACAGGAAAACTGTGATACAAAGTAGCACATAGCGGCGTAAAAATAATTTCTATGATAGACTATGTATTGGAATGGGAATAATGAAGTAACAAGACATTTTACAGCTTAAAACAACACGTTTAATGAAACAAATGTGTATGTATGAAGCATGGTATTAAGAAATTTGAGAAAATGGAAATATTATGTAAAATGGATTGTCCTTTAATCTATATACAGAACATGTAAATACCAGTGAACAAAGTTATCCCTATATACCTGCCATGCTACCACGCAACACAACATGTAATCTATTTGTGTTTAACGACATTTAACGACTTTTATGCAACTAGGAATATTGACAGTGTCTCCAGTCAAAAACACCTTCAAGCGCATAATTGATATAATTGCGCTCTGCACATCATTGCATAGTTATGGAGATTAGTTCTGGTAATTTGAAAGAAAAAATATATCTTTGTGGGCAAACACAAAACCAGATATAACATAATTTGTCAAAAGTACAAAAAGTGACATACCTCAGCAGAAAATCATTAACCAGACACTTTTTGAGATATGCCAGAAGTAAAAAAATAACTAAACAACAACCGAGCCTCTGTTAGTCTTTTTCCATATGCAGTATGAGCCTATTTATTTATTTCCATATACCATATAGCCAAACTATTATTTTCCATATGCTATATGATTTAAAATTTTCACCATATTTTAAATATGTTTTTCCATAAGTCATATGGGACCCCACGTCTCCACCTCCACCCCCCCCCCCCCCCCCCCCCACACACACACACACACCCTCCCCCTAAATGGGCCTCAAAACTGTAGGGAACACGTCATATTTGTTCAGATATAATTCAAACAATCAAGTGGCCATATCAGATCTTACTTGGCACTGTCTAGGGAACAGAACACTTTTTATTTTTCAATTAAAATTTGTCATCGTGTAAAACCTCCCCCTAAATGGGCCTCAAAACTGAAGGGAACACGTCATATTTGTTCAGATAAAATTCAAACAATCAAGTGGCCATGTCAGACCTTACTTGGCACTGTCTAGGGAACAGAACACTTTTTATTTTTCAATTAAAATTTGTCATCGTGTAAAACCTCCCCCTAAATGAGCCTCAAAACTGAAGGGAACACGTCATATTTGTTCAGATAAAATTCAAACAATCAAGTGGCCATGTCAGATCTTACTTGGCACTGTCTAGGGAACAGAACACTTTTTTTTTTTCAATTAAAATGTGTCATCGTGTAAAACCTCCCCCTAAATGGGCCTCAAAACTGAAGGGAACACGTCATATTTGTTTAGATAAAATTCAAACAATCAAGTGGCCATGTCAGATCTTACTTGGCACTGTCTAGGGAACAGAACACTTTTTTTTTTTCAATTAAAATGTGTCATCGTGTAAAACCTCCCCCTAAATGGGCCTCAAAACTGAAGGGAACACGTCATATTTGTTTAGATAAAATTCAAACAATCAAGTGGCCATGTCAGATCCTACTTGGCACTGTCTAGGGAACAGAACACTTTTTATTTTTCAATTAAAATTTGTCATCGTGTAAAACCTCCCCCTAAATGGGCCTCAAAACTGAAGGGAACACGTCATATTTGTTCAGATAAAATTCAAACAATCAAGTGGCCATGACAGATCTTACTTGGCACTGTCTAGGGAACAGAACACTTTTTATTTTTCAATTAAAATTTGTCATCGTGTAAAAAATTATAAGAAAACTTCAATAATAAAATACCGTTAACGGTAAAACACATCTTGTTGGAATGTCTAGACTTTGATCCCATGCTTCAAAGGTACTACAATGTTTAACACTATGACCGAGTTATTTAATACTATAGATTTTAGTCTTGTTTTAGATTTCCTGAAGGAAGTCAGACTATATAAATCATTATAATATGTTCTTGTATAGATTTACTTCTTTATATACCCGTTTTTGGGCATTTGTTGAGTTACATATTTAGTTTAAACATATTTTATTACTTATGTTACAGAGAATGAACATCATATGATAATACATATTTATATATAACATACGCAAATGGATTGAACTACAAGTTATAACAACATTAGTTACAGTTCTCTCCATACCTTCAATATTGATATATTATGTATACCGGAATGAAATATAATAACATTTGTAATATGGGTGAATTTGAAAGAAAAAAAAATAATAGAAACTTTAGAAAGAAATAACACAAAAAGGTGAACAAAAAATGGAGGGGGAAAACCCCCGCCTGATAATCATGCCCTGCCGCCCATCTCTATTGAAACCCTACATTCGCCCAACATATTGTTCGAATTAAAGCACCGACAGCTACGTGTAACAAACTTTTCTAATAAATTACTCGATTTGAAAACGTTGAGTGTTTTTGATATATTTTTGAAATTCTTGAAAAATAAATTGATTTTGATCGATAGAGACATCTGAATTGCCGAACAGCAATTTTCGTGTACTTAAGGGGTGAAATTCACGAGTATTGGTAAAAAGCTGATGCCTTTCATTCCTAAAACGGTTACATCGGAAAATAAAATGCTCTGCATCTTCAAATTCATTTCCACAAATACAAATCGGATTATCCCTTAGATGGTTAATATATAGATCAGCGTTTAAGTTACTGCAATTGTTTCTTAAACGGGCATGTTGAACTGCTAGGTATCTTTCGCCGTACAAAAAGAACTTGGGTACAAATTGAGGTTTAAAATGCTGTTTCAGTTTGCTTTTGAAGGTTAAAAGTGAAGGTGATTCACGAATACATATATCAAGTTCGTTCCATAGTTTAAGTGCGGAAGGAATAATTGACCTTGAGTACAATTCTGTACGTCTGGATAATGTTACAAAATTGGAGTTATTTCTTAAATTATAAGGGTTTGAATCGGATATAGCTGAAGGAAATATTTCGTTCAAATAGCTAGGTAAGTCTCCATTTTTTTCTTTATAAACTAAAATAAGTTTTTGTATTTTTCTCCTATCTTCCAAAGAAACCCAACCAATTTCATTTAATAACTTTTCTATAGATACAGAACGTGTGAGACCCGTTACGATTCTTGCGGCTTCATATTGTATTTTTTCAAGAGTATGCTTTTCATAAATAGAACAATTATCCCATACTATTGATGCATATTCTAATATAGGTCGAAGATAAGATATATATATTTGGTTTAGAGTTTTGCGTTTCAAATTAAATTTCATCAATCTCATTGAGCCGAGAACTTTGGAAGCTGAAGATACGATATTTGAAATATGCTCATGCCAGGTCCCATCATTACTAAATGTTATTCCAAGATGTTTATGGTGGTCAACGTATGTAAGCTGTGTATTATTAAAAAGTAAAGCTGGCATTTGTCTCTCTATCAGAGAACAGAACATAACTTCCGTTTTAGACGGATTGAAATTGACTAGCCACTGTTTTGCCCAAATAGAGATCTTTCGCAAATCGTTGTTAATTACAGTTTCCATGTATTTAGTGTCCGATGTAGATACTGTAAGAGAGCTATCGTCAGCAAAAAGTCTAGTTGTGCTAATTAAATAATCAGCAATATCATTTACATAAATTAAAAACAATAGCGGTCCTAGAACAGAACCTTATGGTACACCTGCATTTAAGTATTTTATTTCTGAAAAGGAAGATTGGACAAAGACCCTTTGATTTCGATTTGTCAAATAGTTAGTTATCCATTTAATTAGATTGCCTAATATTCCGTGTTGACGAAGTTTGAAAATTAAACCTTTATGCCACACACGATCGAATGCCTTTGAAATATCACAAAATACCATGCATGTAGACTTTTTTTCATCAATAGCTTTACATATTTGATTGTAAATGTCAATTAGTTGATAAACGGTGTAATGACCGGGTAAGAAACCAGATTGCTTTTCATATATTAGATTGTTTGTATGTAAATAATTATAAATATGTTTAAATACAACGCGCTCCATTACCTTCCCCACACAGCTGATAAGGGAAATTGGTCTATAATTAGATGGGGAGTCTTTTGCTCCATTTTTAAACAGAGGCATTACATTGGCTAATTTCCAAGCATTTGGATATTCATTTTCTTGAAGTGACCGATTGAACAATATAGAAAGGGGACGACAAATCGTTTTAGAAGTTTCCTTTAACATACGGTGACTAATTTCATCAGGTCCAGTGGCTTTATTTAAAGCAAAAATGGTTAAAATATCAGTTATTTCTGTTTCCGTGATATTAAAGTCACTTAACATGGTGTTAGTTTTTGACCTAAATGCTGGTAGACTTACATGAGAATCATCAATTGATGAAATTGATATGAAATAGTCATTTAAAGTATTAGCTTTATCCACATCAGACACAGAATACGAATTATTAGTGTTAATGAGTGGTGGTACTGTGTCACAACTTTTAGAATTATCTTTAATTAGCATTTTGATAGTTTTCCAATAATTGCGTGGATTAGATGAGTGCATTTCACATATTGAGTATTCAAGATTATTATAAAATAGTTCTTTAGCATGTTTTTTCATGTTATTTACCTTATTTCTGAGTTTTTTATAATTTTGCCAATCAGATATATTACCTGAGCTGAGAGCCATTACTTTTTGTTTGTCACGTTTACGTGAAATATGTCGAATCTCAGAGTTGTACCATGGCTTATCTTTTGGCCGGATTGTGACAAGACTATTTGGGATACATAATTTTACCAACTCGATTAATTTTGTATTAAAAGAATTTGCAGCAGAATTTACAGAGCCGTTAAGTAATATTGACCAGTCCGTCGATAAAATTAGGTTATTCAATGTATTAAAATCAGCTCGCTTATAATTCCAAACTCTTCGTTTGAAAGGTTTGTTTACACAGAAATTACTTTTTAAAAATGCATATGTACCGTAATGGTCACTTATTTGAGCAGGTGTTTCAAAAACACCTGAATCAAGACATTTTATCTGGTTCGAAATGGCGATAGGATCTAACGATGTACTAGTAGTGTTAGTTACACGTGTTGGCTCTTTGATAATATTGGTCATGTCATTGAATGATAGTATATCTCGAAATTTATGGTAACATGGATTTAATTGGTCTTCGTTTATATCCCCCAAGATGATAATATTAGTTTGTGTTTCCAATACTTTTCCAATACATATACTAACCCTGTCCCAGAATTCAACTGCATAGTGTGGAGGTCGGTAAATAGTGCATACCATAAAAGATTGACTTTGATCTTTGATTTCAATCCAAATTGATTCAGGAACAATGTGTTCTAGTTCCACGACTCTAGATGAAATTATTTCAGAAGAAACATATACTAACAACCTGCCTGAATGTGATGAACAGTCTTTACGATACATTTTATTATAATTAGTTACATATATAGTTTAGTAATGTTTTAGTTTATATTACCATCCCTTATTTGTAAATAGTTTTATCTTTATATCTTTACATTAATTTTTAATTAATCCTTCATTTCTTCATCTTTCATCAGTTTTTCGCGCACAGTATGACCTATTTATGTGTCGACGTGCCGTAAAACACCATTGATTCATTCATTCATTCAATAATAAAATAAATTCAATCGGTTTTATTCAATTAAATTGATCATTAATAATTACCATGAAGGAAAAGAAAACACGTAATAAAATAACTTTTAATAAGTCACTATTCTTAAAAACATTATTCTTACATAATTGCTGCAAGATTTCTAGGTCGGACGTCTTCGAGTCAGCTGTTTTAATGATGCACACACTGTGGTTCCGTACTAAGTTATCTTAATCCATAAAGCCCTGTATATTTATAGCTCAGCGTGTGTTGGTGAGTGTAGATTAAAGTGGACTGCTCTACCAAAATTCACCAGCTCGATCGCAGGTGAAATGGTCGCTTTGCAGTAAAAATATAATTGTACATCAGTCCAGTCATTTTTGACTGGGTCGCTATTTATTTCTATAAAAATAACAGGTAGCAATTGCTACATGAAACACGGTCAAAACCCATACCAATTTACAAAACCCATACCATTTTCAATACACCGTCTCAAATAGAGGCGGCGATCTTTAGCTCTTTAGATCGCCGCCTATAAGTAAAAAACATTGATGATGCATATATAATATTTTTAAAAAATCTAGAAAGCCCCAAAGTAAGTACTAAGTGACCGTCCTATATGGATTTAGGTAGATGTCATCATAGGGTCCACAATCTGTTCGGTCATTGCACAATCAAGGAGAAAAGCATAGTGGCGAACTATAAATGGGCCAACCAATAAACATGCAGTGCGTTGTAAAATGTTAAGGTCATAACCTATTTTGATAATTGTTTTAACACGTTTAATAAAAATTGTATCAAAGTGATTATGACCAAGAATCTTAAGAAGTTTGTAAATCACATCACCATAGAAGTCAGGTTGTGATAGTCCTAGATCAGGGTTACGATAAAAAACTTTTGCAAGGGTTTTCGAGGTTTATGGTAACGGTAGACCTGCTGGAGTAGCTTTTTAGTTATACAAATATTACGAGTATCAGAGTCCTCAACACGACTATAAGCTCTAGAAAAAGGAATAAGTCCAGAAACAAAGACCCCAAAAGAAGTAGCTTCGGAAACATCCCATCTAAGTAGGGATAATTAACAATATAAAAATTAAAATCATCTCTCTTGTCATAGATTTTACTAATTATTTCTCTATTTCCAACAGAGAGATGTAAATGGAGAAAAGCGAACGTATCAGCAATGTTAGCGTTGTTGAGATGAAGTTCTTCAGGATAGATAGGGGTAACCATAGTCGTAAAGAAATGGTTACCAATGTTCAATATGCCATCCTGATTACGAGAGACGTCAGTAAAGGCTTCGACCTTTAAAGCCACAGCGGTCTTTTTTTCCAAGGCGGTAGCCCTATTGCCAACCCGTTTGCGTTTGTGATGTCTTATTTGGCCTTTTATTCATCTTTAAATGTGTTCTTTGTTTCTGTTTCTGTGTGTTTCTGGTTGACTTTCGTCCTTGAATGCTGATTTTCCTGTCCGATTTTTATATCTATATTCAACTAAAAAATATATATCCCATAAAATGTTGCTTTGGGAACATTCCGGTCTAAGTAGGGATAACTAACGATATCAAAATTAAAAATGTTCTCGCTTGTCATACATTTTGCCTCTCTTTTCTCCTTTTTTATTTCAGAGATGCAAATCGAGAAAAGAAGCGACAGAACCAGAAATATTAGCTTTTCCAAGTTGAAGTTATTTAGGGCACATATCATTTACCATGGTACAAATGATGGCATGTGCCTGAGTATCTGGTGAAAGACTCTGGAACTGTTATTCATTTAGATCTTTAGAGATCGTTGAGCCCGATTTTTATAAACAGATATCGGTGGTACATTCTCAGATATGTTTATGTTCTTACTAATTTCGAATAGGTGGTTCAACTACTCTTGGTGCTTGGTGGTGGACCCATGTAGAGTTCGCCACTATTCTTTCCTCTTTAATTGTGCGATGACAGGACAGGCGTGGACCCTATAATGACGTCTACCTAAAGCCCAAAAGGACGGTGACGTTTGATGTTTGTCTAAATCTTGTCTTTATTTAATAATATTGTATTGCAGATATGTTACAATACATCAATTCAACATCACAATATTCATAGAAACATATGCAAATGGATTGAACTACAAGTTATTACAACATTAGTTACAGTTCTCTCCATTGTGGCTGAAAAGTGTACGTGATTATCGGTTTGAAATTGTAACAATACATTTAAATATAAATTTGATAAGGAAAAACGAAGAAAAGCAAATCTAAAAAAATTAAACTCTGCCGTGCCATTCTACCCCCACGCAATCTCCATCGAAATAACACCACACATCCCCGTTCAGGCTGATAAAAACATAACGACAGTTGATATAGACAAAATACAACGTTATATTGATACAAAGTTAAGCATTTTGGAATCGTTTAGTGTTTTTAATATAGTTTTGAACTTGAGTAAACAGAATATGATTTTCCTCGTCCGTTAGTTGGTCGATGCCGTATAAAAGTTTGTGAGTACTTAAAGGATGAAATATACGGGTGTCTAAAAAATAATTGCCGTCTTTCATTTCTGAAAATTACACATCTAAACAAATAATGCTCACCATCTTCAAAACCATCACCACATATACAATTGTGATTATCCCTCAAATGATTAAGATAGAGATCAGCGTTTAAATTGCTGCAATTGTTTCGCAAACGCGCATGTAGAACTGAAAGGTATCTATCACCCAATATGTAGTATTGGGGTACTATCGTTGGTTTAAAGTAATTTTTAAGTCTAGTTTTAAAACTCGAAAGGGATGGTGCTTCGCGAATATTAATATCAAGTTCGTTCCAAAGTTTTAGAGATGACGGTAAGATTGATCTCGAAAACAGTTCTGTTCTTCTAGGTAAAGTAACGAAGTTGGAACTGTTTCTCAAGTTGTAAGTATTCGATTCCGAAATAGTTGCAGGGAATATTTCATTCAAGTAACTCGGTAAATCTCCATTTTTAAACTTAAAGGTCAATATCAACTTTTGGATGTGTCTTCTATCGGACAGAGAGACCCAACCAATTTCAGTTAACAATGTTTGTATAGAGACAGAACGAGTCAGGCCAGTAACTATTCGCGCGGCTTCATATTGTATTTTTCTAAGTTATCTTTTTCATAATTTGTACAACTATCCCATACTATAGCCGCGTATTCTAAAATAGGTCGAAGATAAGATTTATATATTTAATTAAGTGTTTGCCGTTTTAATTTAAATTTCATTAATTTCATTGAACCTAATACCTTAGACGGGGATATTACAATATTTGAAGAGGGCTGGCGTGGCGCAGTCGGTAGCGAGGCGGATTTGTAACCGGAGGCCCCGGGTTCAGTCCTCCGTGGTGCCACTGAGTTCCGTCGGTGTGTTATTGGGCAAGACATTTCCCTCAGCCTCGTCCGTCGGATGGGGACGTAAACCGGGCGGTCCCGTGTATCGGTCTATCCTCCGAGCACGTAAAACAACCATAGGAATCTATTCGATAATAAGAGTAGGGCAGGTTCCCGGATTCCTATGTATCCTTCCCCTCTCTCTGGGGCGGCTCTAAATAACATATACATTCAATTCAATACAATATTTGAAATATGTTGATGTCAGGACCCATCATGACTAAAGGTTACTCCTAGATTTTTATGATGGTCAACAAAGTTAAGTTGAGTATTTTCAAATATCAAAGACGGAAGGATTCTGTTTGCATGAAAAGAAGATGACTTCAGTTTTAGATGGATTAAATTCTACTAGCCATTGCTTTGACCAATTCGATATTTTACACATGTCCTCATTAATTGTAGTTTCCATATAATCTATGTCGGATGTAGATACCGCAATAGAACTGTCATCAGCAAATAGCCTTGTCGTACTAAGCAATGCATCAGCTATTTCGTTAATATAAATTAAAAACAATAATGGTCCTAGAACAGAGCCTTGGGGTACGCCGGCATTTGAAGATTTTATTTCAGAAAAAGAAGAACCAACGAAAACTCTTTGTTTACGATCAGTTATATAATTATTTATCCAATTAATAAGGTTGCATGAAATGCCATGTTGTCGGAATTTAAAAATTAAAACTGCGTGCCAGATACGATTGAAAGCTTTGGATATATCACAAAATACCATGCATGTAAATTTGTTTACATCAATCGCTTTGCATATTTGATTATAAATATCAATTAGTTGGTAAACTGTTGAGTGACCAGGTAAGAAACCAGACTGGTTTTTAAATATTAAATTATTGGTAAGCAAAAATTAAAAATATGTTTGAATATCACGCGTTCCATAACTTTTCCAACGCAACTAATTAACAATATTGGTCTATAGTTTGATGGTGATTCTTTATCACCTGATTTAAAAAGCGACATAACATTAGCTAATTTCCAGCATTGTGGAAAAATGCTTTCTTGAATTGAACGATTAAACAGAATACACAGGGGCGATATATTGTTTTTGAATTTTCTTTCAGGACTCGATGACTTATTTCATCTGGCCCCCTAGCTTTGTTTATCACTAAAGTTGATAGGATATCAGAAATTTCATTTTCAGTAATATTAATATTATTGATGGTATTGATCGTCTTAGGTATAAATTGTGGTAGCGTGGCATCGGTGTCGTCAACAGTTGATATTGACGTAAAGACGTCATTCAATAAATTTGTCTTTTCCTCGTCAGATACAGAAGATAAACCATCGTTGTTCTTTAAAGGTGGTATGACGTATACTCATACGAGTCGCCCCCCCCCCCCCCCCCCCCCCCCCCCCCCCCCCCCCCGGCCCCCCCCCCCACCCCCCCCCCCCCCCCCCCCCCCCCCCCCCCCCCCCCCCCCCCCCCCCCCCCCCCCCCCCCCCCCCCCCCCCCCCCCCCCCCCCCCCCCCCCCCCCCCCCCCCCCCCCCCCCCCCCCCCCCCCCCCCCCCCCCCCACCCCCCCCCCCCCCCCCACCCCCCCCCC